>BOPN01001059.1:0-15000 GCA_017312705.2 Penaeus japonicus
GCACAACGAGCAAATGAACACACCCACTCCAGCAGCTTGTCTTTATCAAGCAACAAAAACTCCCCCAGTGTCAGCTTCAGTGGCTTCGATGTTCATGCTGGCACTAAGATCTAACTTCAGCTTGGATCGTGTGGTGCATGAGGGTTCAGGACTAAGAGAAGTAGTGCTAGTAGAAGCAACAGGAGGCGTAATTTCGGAGGCGGAGGTGGTGAGGGCGGCGGTCGTGTCGGTGGCTGGCGCTTGGTCAGCTAGTGATACTCTCCGCTCTGCGGCCTTCTTCTTCCTAGTTTCCCACATTTTTTAAAGCTTTTTGCCTTCGTGTAAGTGGCATGGTGATCTTTTGTTGATGTTAGAAAGGGTAGCAACAAGAAATAATACCGGTAATACGAACCAACGGTGTTTATTAGCATGGGAAGCCAGGAGCTGCAGCATGCATGCTGAGTGTGTGAGAGGAGAGCCAACAGAGTGGCGGATGAGGTGATTGTTGCTCCCAGAAGTACCTAGAATTACTCAGACGGAAACACAGAGGAAAACAAGGAAAAATGAGCGCAATATACAGAAGCACATGGGCCGTAATCGCGCGCACCCTTTAATTGGTTATGCCCCTCGGACATTTAAACGCCACGTGCACGGTGTAGAAGCTTCGCGGGATTTAAATTCGTTTTCCTATATGTTGCTACATATATGTACACTTTTAATCCCCTCAAATCTCAATTTCGATTTTTTTTCATATATTTCGACTATATCAGAGGGTGAGCTGCCCCTTAAATTCATCGGGAGTATGTTGTACCTTTCATGTAGCTGTATGGCCGAAGGTATGCTTGGGTATCGGGCACCTGATGCCCAAATCAATGCTTTGTTCTGTACCACCTGTATTTTTAACATGAGTCATCTAGAAATGGTGTTTAGTGGTACTGGTGGGTATTCCAGTATGGGTCTGATTAAGGCTTTATACAGTTATAATTTCATTTTTATAGAACAGGCCGAAAATCGCTTGCACATGGTAAGCTGTTTGTTTGCGAGTCTTGCTCGCTCTCTAACGTGAGGAGCAAATCCTCTACAGCTTATTTGGAGCCCAAGTAACTTGCCGTTTTAGCTGAAAGGAATCTCAGTGTCGTCTATTGAGATTGGTAATGGTGTGAGTTTGGCAGCCGATATCATTTGAAATTTGTGGTTGTTTGTTTTGATCTTCCAGTCTTTTTCAAATTTGTCAATTGAGGCTATAGCGTTATGGGTAGGAAGGTCATGATTATTTTGGATTTGCTTGGATGTGTTATTATTTGAGTTATGTCGTCTGCATAGGCAATGTACGTATTGCCAAAGTAGTAACTGATGTGAGTGGAACAAGTGTGAGAATTCGTGAATGATGGTCAACAATGCTGTGCACCACCTTGTGTCCAGTGTCAGCTGTAGGAAGTGTCAAGACATCCATAGAAACACGCTCCAGGGGATGCTATGCAGGCTCAGGTTTCAACATGGGTGCATGTCCAGCACGTCCACGCCTTCTCTGACAAGTGCCACATCTGGATATGTATACCTGCACTTCACGAAGCATGTTATGAAAATAAAATAAATTTCGAAGGTTGGTATAAGTGCAGTATATACCTGGGTGTCCTGCAATAGGTGGAACATGCGCGATCTTAATAGCCGCTTTCTGCAGCTGTCTAGGAACGATTACCTGTTTCAGGATTTGGTCAGAAAGGGTGGATACACGATACAAACATCCATCATGGACCTCAAACTCACGAAGAGGTGGGTTTGGTAGGACATTAGGTAACGACATGCTGGCTTTGTGGAAAGGGACATTGGTTGGCAAAGTGACCAGGCTGGGAACATTTGAAACATCTCCGTGGAACAGGAGTAGGTGGAGACTGAGCCCGATTCTGTCGGATGACTCGGCATTCATTGGTGTTGTGGGTCTGCAAACGATGGTATTCACACTCAGGTTGGATGGGTGAGGTAGTTTGATTAGCATATACTTCATAATCTGGCTGATGAGGTGAATAATCCTGTTCGAACTGTACTTCGTTGATGCCAAAATACCGGGCTGAGACTGGGGTGGGCATTGATGTATTGAAAGTGGGTTCAGGGGTGCAGGGCCTCCATGCTAATTCACATTGGTGTTGAAGTGTCTGTCCCATGTTCGTTGAGCTGTATCAGCAAGATCGGATGGTGAGGACCTTTCACTTGAAGCTTCCAACCTGTAACCAGGTTGGAAGCCCTGTAAAGAAATGGTAGCGTACAAGCTCATCTGGGTCACCAACAGTCTCAGGGTAATCACGGAAACCCTGAGAAACAGCTGACTCGAGTTCAAGGTAGAAGTCCAAGGGGCTCTGTCCATGCTTCATCTTGTAGCTGTTCAGGAGACGCAGAAAATCCCCAGAAGAATATGTTCCCCTGAACTTGGCACGTAGGTGGAACTTGAAGGTTTGCCAGTCCGAGATGTGTTCGAAGTGACGTTGATTGATTATGCCTTCAGCCACACCTCGACACCGAACACGTGCAGCAGCAAGGCAACTCGCATGTGAAAAAGGTTGAACAGTGGATTCTATAGCCTTAATCCACATTTCAATTTCCTGGTTCCGGCGTAGAGGTTCAGAGGCTGGGATGCTAGCAGAGAAAAGGGGAATACCATCTCTCGGTAGGACTACAGAGGTTCCAGTATTGGCAGATGGAGCTGGAATGTACTAGCCCTCAGGAAATGACCTTTGTTCAGTAGTAGGTGGTATTATATTTGAACGTGATTGCACTGGGGGTGGAAGAACATAGTCCTGGCTAGCTGAATGATGACTTGGGGATCTCTCAGGTTGGCGGACCCCAGTACCTTGTTGCTGAAAAGCAGGTTGCTGCCGTATGGCGGTAGGTGGAGTCTGCTGCTAACTGCCTCTTTCTATCTGCTGGCGCAAAGCAGTTTGTTCCTCTCGTATCCGCCTATTCTAGCCCTTAACATCTGCAAGTTCGACCATAATATGTTCAATCATGCTCCGCATTTCCTCAAACATTGAAAGCTCACGGGTCATAGTCTGATTGGCTTCCATTACTAAGTCACTCAGGTGTTGGCGACTGGGTGAGGTTTCACGGGAAGTGTTGGTACCATTCTTATTGCGAGTACCCACCATTATGAAATTATTTGCACTCGACTCTAATAACAGCATACACAGTCTAGAACACCCAAGCCTCAGTCTTAATCACGTCTTACGACCATATCAAATCACGATAAAATTAATTATCAGTCTAAACCTACACAGTCAGCAAATTCACTGTGCAAAACAGAACAAATCAAGCAGTCACTAAACGTTTGCCTCGGTTAGTACAGAATTAAAAGTAAACAAAAACCACAAAACTACAATACAAA
Organism: Penaeus japonicus; assembly: GCA_017312705.2. Taxonomy (NCBI): domain Eukaryota; kingdom Metazoa; phylum Arthropoda; class Malacostraca; order Decapoda; family Penaeidae; genus Penaeus; species Penaeus japonicus. Next base: position 3,356 of record BOPN01001059.1, read on the forward strand.
TAAAATAGACAAAGGTTTAGAAAAAAAAAAAAAAATAGACAGACATCTAAAAGATAAAGGATTAATATTCGACATAAATTATGGAAAGAAGGCATGAGGGGTCCGTCAGCTGTGTAGGGACGAATATGTTATATACCTGTAAAATCTGCATATAAAAAGCAAAGTCAAATAAGATGTATATCTTCCACAACTGATCCCTTTATTTTTTTTTTTTTTTTTACATAAAAACACATAATATATTTTACAGGAATAAAAGAAACTTAATATATTTACATGATTTTAAATATAAAAGAAATGAAAAATACTTGGGCTAGCCAACAAGACTAACAACCCAAATGGAATTTTCCGTCGCCAGTATAAAAATGTTCTTAAAAACTCCAGGCCTATTTGGGTATGATCAAGGTCATTCTCTTCCTTAGCCAGGACGATAGCACCTCGACTAGGGCGTCTGGATCCTCCGTCAGCGCCTCCTGCAGGAAGTTCCTTTGCATCATCGCCTCCTTCGTCTCTGACAGGATCCTTACGTCCTGGTGCTATGGATAACTCGGGAGTATGAAGGAATCTGAGTAGGAGCCCGACACAGGGACGAGATCGCCAGAAGGGTGCTGAAGCATCAGCTCACTCCACTACAATATTGCGAGGTCAATTACTAGCATTGTGCTGCGCACCACATACTACACAGCGTACCTTACCTTTGCAATATTTAGCTACATAGCCACTTCCAATGCAGTTGTAGCAAATGACAGGGGATGCCCTCCATGGATGCACGTGGCTGGTGGGCATGTATTTTCCGAAAAACATTGTATATGCTGGGAGGTGGTTGCTCTCCTTTCCATACTATTCTCATGCGGTTGAGAGGCTGGCCATCTTTAGACACTCTGATGGCCTTGCGAACTCCCTCGAGTGCATATGCATTTTCAAGGGCGAGCTCCTTGTCACAGTGTGTGACGAGGTATTCGTCATATTTTTTTTCTTAGGCTCATCACATGATTTGAAGGCAATCCCTCCAATTTGTTCTCCAGTGAGCATATCACTATAGATCTGCTGGTGACAATTGACATAAATATAAGGTAAGGAGAGAGTGTCTCCTTGCACGAGGTCGAGGGGAGTTTTCCCTTTTGACGGAGCGGTGTTGCCAACGCATTCCAGCCATTTGATTTTTGCTAATTTCGTTCTCAGTGCAAGTGCGGTCTTAATAACATTTTCTTGCATGCTTTTTTCATGGCTTTTCAGCTGTGGCGTTGTGCTCAGCTTCGGGAGGGGAGGGAGAGGTTTACATTGCGGCTGTCCACCATGATAGCGCCTGGCATGCTCGCTGCATGACAGGTGAATTATTGCTCAGGGCACAACAAGGCACTCAGTTCTAACGTTCTCTATACTGCACTGGGCATTTGCAGGATAGATTCCTTCAAATACCCTGACGTACATAGTTCTTCTCTTCACAGCAGTTTTCATGACATGATCACTTTCGATGGATAAGAGTGCCAAACAATCGTGCACACCTTATACCTACGAATTCTTCGTATAGGTCACTAGAGTTCCGTGTATTAGGAATAGTTACGGAGTACGGGCACCATAAAACCTCTCCGTATGAGGTCACGATGTGTACCAAAGTTGCAGGTGAATCAAAATTAATAATCGAGCTTAATATATATTCTGCATAGTTGTCAGAATAATCAGGCTTGTGTCTTGTTTCAAACAGGTCATATGGTAATCTCTTATCCATCCCATACAGTAGAAAATGAGCTGTACCTCCTACTGATAAATCGAAAGTGATGTTAATAGCTGCCTGAATGGTGAGGATACTTTTGTCCCAATTATCAGATTTCCTATTAACTAATGACCTCATGAAGGATATGGTGGATCTATTAAGAAGCTCTGTAATTCAATTACTTTGTGGCCTGTATGGTAATATATTCACACGAGTTACACCCCCTAATTTACAGAGATTGTTCATGATTTAGTTTTGGAATTCTGTTCTGCTGTCGGATGAACGACGTCATGAAAGGCTTTTGCTACGACTTTCGCGGATCTAGTAGGTATTGGGACCAATTCGCAAAATCGGGAAAAATTATCCATAAACACGAGGATGTACTAATTTTCATTACGTGAGGTTATAACCCCTGACAGTATGTCACACGAAACTTTTTTAAAGGAAAATCTGTAATCTGAAGGCTGATGCAAGTTGATTAGTTGGACTCTTGTAGTAATGTTTACATGACTTGACATGCCTCTTAATCTTGGAAATGAGAAGAGGGTAGTACCTTTCTGGGGCTATCTGAATGGCCACAGTTGGCTGCTTTTCGCGACTCATGCACAAGTGATTCCGGAATAACTACAACATATCTGGTGAAACCCCGACGGCCTTTAATTTTCTTGGGGGTCGCTCTACGAAATAAAAGGCCATTCGCGGACGGGAAGACGGCCGATTGGATCCAAGGGTTTATTTCTTTCTTATTTCTGCATTATTTCACTGTAAATTGAGTCCTCGTTTCGTGTAAGGGTCGGTTAGATGTGTTAGCTAACATCGGCGCTTGTGGAGGGATTCTTAAGCTCTGTAAAACTTGGGGGAAGGAATCTGACATATCCTTATCATTCGAGTGAGGTAATGGCATGCAGGAAAGAGCGTCCACAACTAAGTTTTGTCGGCCAAGTAAGTAGACGATTATTACGTTGTCGAGTGTGGTTTATGAAGAGAAAGTTCTCGGTGTTTTTCTGGTTCATTATTTTGTACTAAATATATTTTCTAGTTGATATGGCGTGAAATCAGGAGCGTACTGTTGTTTGGAACTGGAACTTCCACTGAAGTGGAAGTGGGACAGTAAATCTGATGAATAGTTGAGATGAAGAAAAAGTTAGAAAATGAAGAAAGGTAGTAGGTATAGTAGTGGGAGGACGAAACTCCCTGTCTGTCTCTTTAATATGTGGTCACATCTACTCGAAAACTCAGTGAGGCCTGCTGGGTCGGGAGGTGGGATCTTGGTTTTGGCACTGTTAAAGTTGATTGAAGTCTTGAGGGTGAATAAGAGAAAGAGGATGGGGAGAAAGTGGCCTTGATCTTGCAGGATTGCAGTTAGGGTAAAGGATATTCTTTATGAATCAATCTTAATGTTAGTAGAATTCAATTATTTATTATTATCATTATTATTTTTAAGTGAATAGCAGAAGAGGATGTGGTTAAAGGAGCTGGAGAGATAGTGAAAATGAAACTTGGGAGGAGATAAAGTGAGGGTTAGAAAGTTAAGCACAGTGGAGAGAGTATCAACTTTTTATTTTAGGTCTGCCAGAAGAAAATTGGAGGATGGATTGCAGGTGCACCCTTGGCAGCCGAACAAAGCCACGGGTCAACCCCTCAGGAAGCAGTTGGGATACCAGAACACCAAGCAATGACTATCTTGTATAATGGAAGTATGTAAAGTTGAAGAGGAAGTGATGAAGGGAGCTGGAAATTTTGCGAGATCAAGTGATAGAAAGAAAGCTCGGAAATCTTGAGAAAGGATAAAGTTTCTAAGACCAGGGGAAAGAAGTGAGAGAAATAGCATGTATGTGCACCCTTAGTAACTGAACAAAGCCACAGGTCAACTCCTCAGGAGCCAGCCAGACACCAGAACACTTGCTATTCATAAGAATTTTTATCTTTTTTATTTTTTTTTACTTTGATCTTTTTATTATTTTTTTCCCGAAGCTCTGCCCTCACTGCTCTTCGCTGACCTCGCACGTAACCTGTCACTGCTATGCATGATGTGCCGTGTTTGACGTTGAAGTGGAGCACAGTGGGTTAGCTTGTGGCCTGGGTTAAAATTGTTAACATTTTGTTGCAGGTCCTCTTCAAAGGTTACTTCTTCAGTCTTGTCTTGTCCTGCTACCATGATGATTGCCTCAACTTCTTCAATTTTATTGATTCTGGTGAGACTTTTAGGCCACCAGGCACAGGTGCCTTCAATATGAGAATTGAGGCAATTGTAGAGCTCCTCATTCTCATCTTGGATTCTTCTCCATCTTCTTGCTTGCTGGTGGAGCCTCTTGTTGATCACCTCGATCCTTAGTCTTGCATGGATCTCTTGTGTTGTAACTACTTGAGGAAAGCAGATATTCAGAATCGATTTGCCTGCTTGGTTCTGAATAGACTGTAGTTTCATCATCTGCCTTCTTGAAATGGTGTGGTTAGGCACTGATGGGTATTCCATGATGGGCCGTACTAGGGCTTCATAAATGTAGAGCTTGGTTTTTGGACTCAAAGTGTGAAACTTTCTGATCTGGGTCAGCTGATGTCTTGCTTTTTGTGCTCTTTCATTTATGTGAGGAAGCATTCCTTTTCTGCTAATTGTTAGCCCTAATATCTTTCCTCTACCGCAGTAGTCGACGGCTTCCTTGTCCACAATCAGATCTGACATCTTGAATTTGGCCACAGGAATGACTTGGTCATGATCTTCCATTGTATTTCATAACGATTGATGATTTCTATGGTTCTGGCAGTTCTGAGTGCCATGTCGATTGATTTCCCTCTGTACTTGATGATCTGGGTGATGTCATCGGCATTCATATAGAGACTGCTGCCATGTGATGGTTCAGGCAGATCTGCTATATAAATGGGAAAGAGAGTCAGTGAGAGGCAGCTCCCCTGTAGGACTCCACTGCTGAGGGGGACTTTACCTGGGACTTCCAGTAGAGAAATTGGTCTGTAATTCTTTACTTTGCTTGGATTTCCCCCGGCTTTCGGTATCCTGATTCTTGTCTTTTTGAAGTAATAATGGAAGTAGCCAGCCGTGACAGAGGCATTGTATATGTTTGTCAGTCTCAGTAACATCTTGTTTGGAAGATTCTGCAGGATTGTCTTGTTGATCCTGCTTTTGCCTGGAGCAGTTTTGTTCTTAAAACTCTGGATATTTGGGTTGACATCTCTGGCCATTACTGGGTTGGTGGGATCTAGTCCTGTGAAATCAGCAGCAGCTTCTGGAAATGTGTCTTCCTATTTCTTCAGTGATGGACTCCTCAAAATCACTGTCAAAGTTCTATTCTTCTGTTATTCTGAAGCAGTTTGTCCAATGACTTCTGAACATGTTTTCTTGTTCTTCTTTGTAGATCTTCTGATCCTGTTCATTCAGGAGTTAGCTGCTCCTACTTTCATTTCTTACCATCAGCTTCTTAATTCCTAATCAGAAGGACTGTGGGTCTTTTCAGTCCCATTCGACTTTCCCTACAAGGTCCTCCCACTGGTCATTTGCTGCTCTCTTCCATTTCTGTGAAAGGTCTCTTTCCACTGTTCTGTATCTTGCTCACAGGTCGTGTCCATCCATAAATTCCTGCATAGTGCTGCAGGTGATTCAACTGTAAATTCCTGTAGTTGGTCTTTAGTAGATGTTATAGGAGTGCAGCTTCAACATTGCTGTACCACTTTCGGACTTCATCATGGATCTCTTCCATTGTTGCAGTCCTCAAGTTGGCTGCAGGTTTCGACTGGAGCTGTATCTTGAATCCTTCCCAATTAGCCATTCTGAAGTTAAATCTGCTAGAGGTTAGGTTTTTCAGTATTGGTTTAAATGTTATCTTGAGGATGATGGGCAGGTGATCAGTGGTGGTTGCAGGGCCCAGTTCCATCGTCATGTTGTGGCGGGCTTTGCTGTTGAAGAGTGCAATATCTGGAGTAGTTGCTGTGTTCCCTGTGATGTAGGTAGGGAAATTTGGTCCACTGTGGATTAGATCCAACCTGGTTGCCTGCTCTGTTGTTTAGCATTGGATGGTTAGCATTGAAGTCTCCCACTATGCATGTGGGTAATCTTCTCCGAAGTAGACTCTATAAGTCTTGCAAGGGAACAATTACCCTTCTTGGTAGCAGATATATTGTTGCCACTATTATTGGACCTCTGTTGGTTTCTATCTCTATCAAAGTCGTCTTTGTGTTTCATCTCTCTTAGGACTGCTATTGTTATCCCAGTCCTGTTATTAGGACTATGTTGGTATTCATGGCTCTGTAAATGCTAGACATTTTGTTCCTACTAACCAAAGTCCACCTGAGGACGATCTGCTGTACTGCAGTGGTGTGTTCACTTGAATTTGGCTGCAGGTCTATCTTCATGCCTCTCTTGGGACTCATCAGTTCTTTTTTTTCTGTAGGTTTCAGAGTCCAAGTAGGTACTTATCACACCTCCGAGATTTAGGGTGGCTTCCCTAATTCTCCTGTCAATGACACTGACACAGTCATCAGATTATAACTTCTGCCATTCTTGATGTATTCGGCATCATCATTGATATTGCCGTTTGTGATGTTCTCTGCTGTGTAGAGGATGACTCCGATTGCTTTGCCTCTTATTTCTCTTTCCTTTTCAATACCCTTAAATTGCTGAGGAGATGCACCCTTACATACTATGTTACTAGGGCAGAGGGCTCTTCCAGTGGCAGTATCTCTTCTTCAAGCATTGGCAGTTCAGGCATTTCTTCTTCTGTGGTTTCCGGGGTTTCTTTAGGTTATTTCGTCTTAAGGCTATCTTTGCTTGTTCGACAAAGCAGGCTGGTTGTGCAAGATTGGCCATGTAAGCAAGCATCAGTGCTATAAGGATTTTTATAGCCAAATTGTTAGGCAGTTGCATTATTGGTGGTTAAGTTTCCTTGACTGCCGTTTTTGTTATTTCGGCTGCGCTTTTGGCGGTCTTCTCGATCGTTTTCTCAACCTTTGCAGTTGCCTTTGCCATGTTTTTTACCACTTCCATCAGCAGTCTACTCTCTTTCTGTACTTACTTTTCTTGCTGCTTTTCTTCTACCTTGGTCATTTCTTTTCTTCTGATCGGGCAGGTACAAGATAAGTCCTTGTTCTTTGAACTTTTTGGCAGTCTGTATATCATGGAATCGTATCTTAACAATTCCATGTTGTGCCATCTTATAGACTTCATCTGTTTGCATATTCAGTTTTTCCTTGATTTCAGCATTAGAGTAGCTGTTGATGTATGAGTTCACTTTCATTATAACAATGGTCATTTTTGCTTTGGGCTCAAGGGGCATCTGGGGGTCAAAACCGGAGTTCTTAATTTTTTCTCAGAATTCAGGAGACATTATTTTGTCGGCATCTTCTAAAGTTTTGAGAAAAACAATGTAGCCATTCCTTGAGTTGATGGTTCTAAGGAAGTGAATACCATTGTCAAACATGAGTGTATTCAATTCTTGCTTCTTCATCAGGGTTGGAATTCTATCTAAGTTTATCTTTATCTTTGCAGTGGAAGCCATGGTTTCAAAAACATTACTTGGTCCTGTCAGGTCAAAAAGTTCAAAACCTACCTGTGTTGTCAGATTAAATCCTATTTCTGACAATCTCCTCTTATCTTGAAGGAGCCTAGCCAGGTTGTCTAAGTAGACCGAGTCTAGCCGGAGTTAGCAGGAGTGTTAGAGTGGCCTGCTGCCGTTCCCTAAGCCTAACCAAGATGGCAACTTCCGAGTGTTTCCTCCAGTATCCCGTTTGAAGGAAACCTTTGAGATTCTGGCCTTTGCCAGGTAAACCGCAGGGTTCACCTTTGAAAACAAACGTTATCCTAATGCCGAAAGGAGGCGGTAAAAGACGGGGGGGGGGGGGGGGTGAGTGTGTGCCTACAAGGATCTCTTGTAAAGCAACCCGGTTCTTGGCTCGAAAGAGCCAAGTGTCAAATTCCTTGCTATGAGGGTAAGTTCTTTAGCATTATGCCAGATCCTTTGGCATAAAGTTAACTTTTTTGGGATTATGCCAGGTCCTTTGGCATAACTTACTTTGCTTAATTCTTCTTCTTCTACATGGATTCTTACTCTACTTGAAAGAGTTCTTGTAAATTCTTGTATATTCGAGGTTTGCAGATGCAATTAGGAGCAGGTGAGTCAGGAGTAGGTCAAAAGTGAAGTAGAGTCAATTCTATATCAGTCTATCAGTGAGTTGTATTGATGTTTTCTGTTCAGTTCAGAGAGATTAACGAAGTTGGTGACCTCCCATCTTTTAAGCTCGAGCATCGTGTTTACTCCCGAGACCTGCCATTTAACTTGTGCTCTCATTAGCTGGTGCTGCTCCCTAATTGACCAATGCGGTGATGTGTCGGGATGCGACGCCGTCTGCTACACTGTCATACTCTGCCAAAAGTTTTAGGGCATGGGCTTGTCTCCCATGTGGATCCTTTCCATGTATGACAGTTGTAAGGGAGGAATGGTCGGTGTGCACATGAATTTTATATCCTGGTACCAACTCAAGACAGTGATGGAATGCCCAGGTGATAGCCAAAAGTTTGTGGTCAGTGATATGATATGACCTTTCGGCAGGCTTAAGGCTTTTGCTTGCGAAGGCAATAGGCTGAAGTTTACCATATACCTTCTGATGAAATGTTGCTCCAAGCCCAATGTTAGAGACATTGATTGTGAGAACGAAGGGCAGCTCAAAGTTAGGGAAGGCCAAGCCAGGTACATTGATAAGCAAGGATTCCAGGTGCCTAAACGAGTCCGTATCATGATTCTACTCAACATCAACATCATGAATAAAATTTAGAGGGGTGCTGCTATCGTTTCATATCCTTTAATAAATGGTCTATAAAAAACGGAAAGACCAAGGCAGGAATTAAGTCTTTTTTGATTTTGCGTTATTGGAATGTCAATTACGGCTTGTACTTTACTTGTGTTAGGTGGAATATCATAAGATGTTGAGGTATCGCCCAGGAAATCGAGTTTCAAACAGAATTGACACTTGCTTGGGTTTATTGTAAGATTTGCATATGCCAAATGCTCGAATACCTGTCGCTGTTTCCTCTTGTTTATCTAAGTAAACCGGTACTTGATCATTTATCATGTTATTTAAACACAATTGACATTAATCTAGCGAATGTAAGAATGGAATTGCATAATCCAAAGGATTGACATTAATCTAGTGAATGCAAGAATGGAATTGCATAATCCAAAGGGGGTTCTAAGAAATTCAAAGTGAAAAATGCCATTGGCACTTGCAGGAACCCTTTAGCAAGGTCGAAAGTGAAAACTTTTTTCCGGAGCCAATATCCTGTTACAACAGATGGAGATTCGGGATTGGCAATGGTTCGGTAATGGTAACAGTATTAAGCTGATAATAATCCACCACAGGCCTGAGTGATCCGTCTTTTTTGCGACGAGAATCATGAGATTATCCCAGGGGAAATTGGTTGGCTTAATTAAGTTCATTTTCAATATTCCTTGTACTCCATTCTCGAAAGCCTTCTGCTTTGAGTGGGTTTTTTTATACAAAGGTACATGAATTGGCTTAACATTGGGTACTCAATCAGATTAATTTTTCCAATAGGATGGTCTTTAGATAGCAGTACTGTTCGGTAATCCTTAAAAGTTTCTTTTAACATTCCATAGCCTTTCTGAAAGTCTAATGGTTGTTCAAGATTTTTATTTTTTATTCCATAATTATCAGTCAGGGAAGGGAACAGGCAGGTCGAATTCGCGGATAGGCAACTCCATGAATTCAAAGTTGACAACAGTACACAGCCAATAATTTATAAGGGAGATGGGGTCATGGTAATGAGGTGTATCTGATATTTACTCTTTCATATTTTATACAAAGAACTGCACAGCCTTTTACTCTTACATAATCACATAGTACAAGAGCTGTATCATCTGCCATTGACGTGGAAACGTCACAAAGATCACTAAATGGAAGACTCATAATCGTTGTAATTAAGGTAAACTGTGGCATGACATCATCACAAGTGAGAGCATTTTGTGTTGTGCGAGGCGGTGACTGTGTGTACAACAGGAGGAGTGGGAGTGTAGTGGCACGAAGCTATGCCACGTTCAATGCCTCATAATGCCACATTGAATGACACAATTGCGCGAGCACTGAACAACCTTAAAGGCGCTGTCAGACGAGCGGTTTTTGCCCGCTGGCGGTCAGGCCGCCTTTTCCATGTCACACAGGCCGACCCGGCCGCTACTAAACCGCTGCGGTTTACTAACGGCCGACCCGCCTGTGTGACATGGTAAAGGCGGCTACCGCTTCAGTTCAAGACTTGCCGTTGCAGCGAAAGGTTGTGTTAAAAAATGAGCTTAGAACATCCCAAATGGTAGGACGCAGCTCTATTTCGCATATAAACTTTTCAGTATCGAACATAGTTGCTTACAACACAGCCACATCTTCCCTCTCCTGTGGTTCAGCCAGCACTGGCGGCCGCGGCGGGTAAAACTCTCGTCTGACATAGCCAGGCGGGTTGGCCGCGGCGGTTTCAACTGGGGAAATGCGTCTCACCCGCCGCGGTCAGGCGGGTAGACCGCCCGTGTGACATCAGCCAGCGTTTTACATAGGAATCAATATAAACTCTTTCAAAAGCGGTTCCGCGGCGGCTGACCCGCCTTGCACCCGCGGCGGCCAACCCGCTCGTCTGACTGAGCCCTAAGACTGTCGCCACCACTTCCACCTGGGCGATGAGGTACAAAGAGGCTTTTACGCGCTCTCTCTCTGGGTAGCCAAGGTACGCACCACACAGTTCCTGTGGCAGACGTGGGTAACTACAGTGTAGTGGCATGAGGTCATGCCACGTCCCATGCCTCATAATGCCACATTGCATGACACAATTGCACGAGCACTGGGCAGCAGTTACCCCCCCCCCATAAACAACCTTAATGACTGTCACCACCTCAACCTGGGCAATGAGGTACAGGGAGTTCTTTTAAGCGCTCTCTCTCCCTGGGTAGCCACGGTACGCACCTCACCGCTCTTGTGGCAGACGCAGATAGCAGTAGAGCTTGGGGGCTGCTGTGTTTTTGGTAAATTTGGGACCCGTCACCACGTACCCCGCACTGATGACGTGTATCTTATGGCGGAGCCTGACGCCTCTCTTCCAATCACACAGGTTATGTACCTACCCCCTTTGTGCTCCGTAAAAACATCCGTGTCTTGTGCTCCCTGGAAAATAAGTCGTAATCTAGACAACACTTGCTTTCTTCCATGTACAGTATCCGTGCATAGTATCCGTGTGTAGTGTCCCGTGTACAATATCCCATGTACAGTGTTCCATCCGTGTAGTATTCCGTGTTTAGTATTTAGTGTTTACCGTGTTCTGTTTTATGTCTAACGTAATTTGTTGTTTTGTTTCGTTTAATGTAGTTTGTCATTTTATGTATCTTGTTTTGTGATTTATGTATTTGTATTTTTTTGTTCTCATTCTAATCTAAATTAATAATTTAAAGAAGGCGTGTTTCTTCTCCTAAAACCTTAATGACTGATGCTACCCAAAGCCTCCTAGACACCTACCAAACTGGTGGCAGCGATTAACTGCTGAGTGACGAGAATCACTAGAACAGGAGGGACGGGGAGGGGGTGAGGAGGGGGTTGAAGGATGTGAGGAGGGTGAGGGTGAAGGACAGAAGGTATGGTGGGGAGCACGTGAGGATTGCTGTTTTCTTTGCGTTCTGTTTCATATACCAACATTGACGGGTGAAAAGGATCGGAATGTGTCCATAAACAAGAGGGCTCTCTGAGGAAACCGATGACGTCATTGAAAACGATGGTGGAAATGCGAGACCTATTTAAGAAAGCATGGCCGAGTAGAAAATTTCCAGGAGTGAAATTCTTATTCACTACCACAAAAGAATGTGGAAAGGTTATACCACCGATCTCAATGTTTATGACTCTACTTCCTAAGGAATATGTCATATTACCCGTGATGCCG
>BOPN01001059.1:68325-69827 GCA_017312705.2 Penaeus japonicus
GACTCAAAAAATATATATATAAAAAAATAATAAAAATAAATAATTTCCGCCAATGATCCTTTTTCGAAAACAACAAACCGACCGGCGGATGGATGGATGCATCACACTTACCAAAATTTCTTTCCGTAATTACATAACTTCGGTGACAGTGATATGGCTATGATAGGACTTTTGTGGAAGCATTATTAATATTATTCTTCATTTTCTTTTTTTTCTGTTTTTTTTATCCATCATCTTTATTATGATATTTCTTTGTTTCTTTATGGTTATTATCATCTTCATCGTTATCATTACCATCGTTATCATCACCATTATCATCGTCATCATCATCATCATTGTCATCTTCATCTTCATAACCATTATCATCATGATCATCTTCATCATTATCATCCTCTTCCGTTACTTTCTTCTTCTTACACCTTATCATCATCATCATCATCATTTTCTCGTTTACCTCACTCTCCTCCTTTTGTCTCATCACCACCATCATCACTATCTTCAAAACCACATTTTATTTCACTTTCTCTCTCGTCAGTGAAAAAAAATATCGCATCGGCTACAACACTACAAACTTTTCTTTGAATCTTCCACATCCTTTAACTTCTTAGACTTTGAACTTACTTTGACTTACTTAAACATGAACTGACTTTACTTTGAATTTAGTTTATTTTTTCCTTTGGTAAGAGTAATGATGATGATGATACAAATAATGATAATCATAATGATAATCGTTATCATTATTATTAAAACAAATGTATTCTCAAACATAAAATAATAATAATAATAACAATAATAATAATAATAATAATGTTGAAGTACCAATAACGAATGAATAATGTACATGAATAACAAAGCATAAACACAGCAATTAATTTTTCTTACAGCCATGCCTATAATTACTTTCCTCAACTGAATTGCATAAGAGAATTTGCAACTTTTGAAAAGTGATTTAAACTTGGCACGCGTTTTCCTTTTGAATAAAATTATGGATTTTCGTTTAAATACATGTAGTTTTTTTCTTTTTTCTCTCGTTTTGATATATTTATATTTCTTTCTGGTTTTCTTATATATATAATCATCGGCTTTATTTTTTTTCCCTTTTTTTTTCTCTTCTCTTTGATGGGTTCGTATGTCATTTTATGTTGTATTATTTATCTGTTTTTTTTCCTATAATGTACATATCTTCCCCCTTTATACACTACTTTATTATCGTCTTCCCATTTTTTTTTTAATTTTACAAAATCTGAAATTCCCCATTCCTCTAATACTTTACTTTCGAAAGAAAAAAATCTATGACAAAGGAACAACCATTAGTGATGATGATGATGATATAAGAATGATAGTAATGATGATAATAATAATAATGATGGCGCTAATGATAATAATAGTTAAAATGATAAAATAAAATGAAATAAACCCATTCTAAAAATACCTCTCACCATAACTCCTTACAATTATTGATAACCATTCTGCGTACAGTACCACACGGATTGTAAATATCG
>BOPN01001059.1:87427-89927 GCA_017312705.2 Penaeus japonicus
CCGCAGGAAGGGAAAGGGGGAGGGGGAAGTGCATGAGGCGACGGAGGTTGCAGTTCCCGTCGAGCAGGTGTGGCGGGTTGATCCATTACTCAAGGACGTCTTATGCCTCCACATGGAAGCCCCCCCCCACCCCTCCCCTTCCCCACTTCAACTTCTCCACCGCCCCTACATCCCCCTGACTCCACCCTCTCACCCCCCCCCCTTCCCCTTGAACCGCCTTCCCTCCTCCCCTCTCACAGCCTACCACCGTCCCACTCCCCCCTGCCTCTACCGTCTCACAACTTCCCTCTCCTATCCACGCTCCCTCGCACCACCTCCTCAACCTCACCCTCTCCCCCACCCCCATCAACTCCATCTTCTTACGCCCCCTCTCCCTCTCCCCCACCCCATCAACTAAACCTTCTCACAACCCTCTCTCCCTCTCCCCCACCCCATCAACTCAACCTTCTCACGGCCCTCTCTCTCTCTCTCCCACCCCCATGAACTCCATCTCCTTACGCCACCCCCCCTCTCCCCTACCCCCATCAACTCCATCTTCTTACGGGGCGCCCCCTCTCCCTCTCCCCCACCCCCATCAACTCCATCTTCTTACGCCCCTTCCCCTCTCCCCCACCCCATCAACTCAACTCAACCTTCTCATAGCCCCCTCCCTCTCTCCCCCACCCCCATAAACTCAACCTTCTCACAGCCCCCTCCCCCTCTCCCCCACCCCCATCAACTCAACCTTCTCACAGCCCCCTCCCCCTCTCCCCCACCCCCATCAACTCAACCTTCTCACAGCCCCCTCCCCCCTCTCTCCCACCCCCGTCAACTCAACCTTCACAGCCCCTCCCTCTCCCCCACCCCCATCAACTCAACCTTTCACAGCCCTCTCCCCCGCTCCCACCCCATCATCTCCATCTTCTTACGCCCCTCCCCCTCTCCCCCACCCCATCAACTCAACTCAACCTTCTCAAAGCCCTCCCTCTCCCCCACCCCCATCAACTCAACCTTCTCACAGCCCCCTCCCCCTCTCCCCCACCCCCATCAACTCAACCTTCTCACAGCCCCCTCCCCCTCTCCCCCACCCCCATCAACTCAACCTTCTCACAGCCCTCTCCCCCGCTCCCCCACCCCCATCAACTCAACCTTCTTACAGCCCCCTCCCCCTCTCCCCCACCACCATCAACTCAACCTTCTCACAGCCCCTCCCCCTCCCCCACTCCCGTCAACTCAACCTTCTCACAGCCCCTCCCCCTCTCCCCCCACCCCATCAACTCCATCTCCTTACGCCCCCTCTCCCCTCCCCCACCCCCATCAACTCCATCTTCTTACGCCCCCTCTCCCTCCCCCCCTCTCCCCACCCCCATCAACTCCATCTTCTTACGCCCCTCTCCTCCCCCTCTCCCCACCCCATCAACTCCATCTTCACGCCCCCTCTCCCTCTCCCCCACCCCCATCAACTCCATCTTCTTACGCCCCCTCTCCCTCCCCCTCTCCCCCACCCCATCAACTCCATCTTCTTACGCCCCCTCTCCCTCCCCCTCTCCCCCACCCCATCAACTCCATCTTCTTACGCCCCCTCTCCCTCCCCCTCTCCCCCACCCCATCAACTCCATCTTCTTACGCCCCTCTACCCCATCAACTCCATCTTCTTACGCCCCTCTCCCTCTCTCCCCCACCCCCATCAACTCCATCTTCTTACGCCCCCTCTCCCTCCCCCTCTCCCCCACCCCCATCAACTCCATCTTCTTACGCCCCCTCTCCCTCCCCCTCTCCCCCACCCCATCAACTCCCCGCCACTGATCCTGTCGTGCTCCTTCTCCACTGACGGCGAATCCCTTTATCATAAATGCAGTTTATCATGATCATTATGATTATGTTCATGCCTCTGCATTCAATATGAAGTCCGTAGGGACTATTTTCAGAGAATGCAATGGGTTGTTACCGTTATACACACACACACACACACACACACACATATATATATATATATATATATATATATATATATATATATATATATATATATATATATATGTGTGTGTATATGTATATATATATATATATATATATATATATATATATATATATATATATATATATATATGTGTGTGTGTGTGTGTGTGTGTGAATACACACACACTCACTCACACACACACACACACACACACACACACACACACACACACACACACACACACACACACACACACACACATATATATATATATATATATATATATATATATATATATATATATATATATATTCATATAGATATATTTATATATATATATATATATATATATATATATATATATATATTCATATAGATATATTTATATATAAATATATATATATATATATATATATATATATATATATATATATATATATATATATAATATATATATATATATATATATATATATATATATATATATATATATATATATATATATATATATATATATATATATATATATATATATATGGCAAAAGTAGTGCCATTTTAAAA
>BOPN01001059.1:107427-114927 GCA_017312705.2 Penaeus japonicus
GATTCGGATTTTCTTGCACTTATTTCTTGTTATTATTTTCTTATTTTGGTTCCTTTACTTTTGTGTTATTTCATATCTTCTGTGGATTATTGAATCTTATTCTTTTCACGCCATCGTTCGATACGACAGGAGGTTATGATCGGACGCCCGTGTTATTCCACCTTAGCTAATGGTTCCAGCTGCAATTATGATAACCATCTAGCGTAAAACAAAGCACGAATAATTTATAGAATATCATCAATGCAAATGGAGTAGAAGCCCAATTAGCAAGCACTAAAATAGCTAAATATATCTACATTTCCATAAATAAAAATGCACATCATGCTAAAACTTCAACCAAAAAAGTCAAAATTACAAAAGTCAGTAATAAATAAACCCTCAAGTCCAGTCTTAAAGACCACCAACCTACTCGAGTGTTCACTAACATGACAACAACACTAAGACACTTGTCCTGGGAATGTCCTTATAAACGATAACATTCTTTGCCTCTGTGACTCGACCTTGTGTGAGTGTGTGGTTGAGGGCGAGGAGGAGGGGATGTACATTTTTGGAGCGGAACGTCTTGCTTCTTTTTTTTTTGCTTGCTATGTCTTCCCTTCTCTTCTGTTGGCCCTTTCATCTCACGAAAACAAAGAAAAAAGGGAAAAACTGTTTTATCGTTGTGGCTGTAACTTTTTTATCTTTTTCTCTTTGCCTGCGTATGAGCAGACATGAAGATGTGTGCGTGTGTATGTGGCCATTGCCTGCATCACCACTACGGACTCTCAAGCACTCTGTCTGGTGACACAATACACTAGAGCGGTTGATCCCCTCCCCCCAGTCCCCTCCTCTGTCTACTCAGACCCAAGCCACCTGTGCCGTCTCCGGGCACTACTCCGCCTCCCTCCCCCCTCCTCTGCCCATCCTCCCTATGTGGGCGGGCACGAGCGACGTGTCATGCTCAATTAAGATGCCTTCCCAAACTCTCCTTCGCTTACGTAACTCGTTCCCCTTTATCTATCTCTTTGTTAGTTTCGCATATTTCCCCATCTTCTTCAGGTACGTAATCTGTTAATCTTGTCACTCCTTACAAAAATATATACATACATACAAACACACACATACATACATGCATATATGTGTGTATGTATAGAAATATATGTATAAAAATATATATATATGTGCATATGTATATATACATACATATATATATATATGTATATAATATATATATATATATATATATATATATATGTATAATTTATTAATATATTTATGTATAATTTCATATTCACACACACACACACACACACACACACACACACACACACACACACACATATATATACACACACACATATATATATATACATATATACATATATATATATATATATATAAACTTATATATTTACACACACATATACATGCACATATATATGTGTTGTGTATGTTTAATTGTATGTGCAGAGACGCGCGCCTTAACTATCTCAGTGAACGGCAAATCCTCGCAGTGCTGCTACATCGGGGAACCAGCGCAATCGGCGATAGTTCCCTAATTGCAGTTCCTCGCCGGAGAACAATCCGCCCCCAAATCGGATCGAACGCGGCAGAGAACTCGATCCGCCTCCTTATCGCGTCCTCGGGTTGATGTTGCCGCGCCGCTAGTTTGATCAGCACTCGACTGAATCGTCTGCTTTCTGAGTGCAGGCTCTTTGATTTATCATTTCATTTTTAGTCACAGATCTGTGTGTGCAGTTCTTTCGGTATTCAATAACACCCTGGATTCTTTTTAAGAGTGTAAGCAAAGCATTTAACCAAGAGCATAACTTAGCAGTTTTCCTTGTGTGTTCAATTCATCGAAAGCGCTTCCTTCATCTTCGGGTCTCCCCCTTCAATCTATCACTTTTTATCTCCCTTCAACTGCTTCTATCTCCCAAATGTAAATCTTAACACTTTAACTGTAAACATATCCTACGACTTCCATTCGACCTGCCAGGCCTTCCACTCCCCCTTTCTCCACTTTCCTTTACTCGCGTATCTCAAGGAAAGGAGAGGAGAAAGAGAGCCAGCGTTCCCCGCCCTTCCTCGGCGTGGGCGGGAAGCCAGGGATAATATTTACCTTAAGTGGCACCGATCTTAGGGAAACTGTGCCGGGTGGGTTGGGCATGGCACTTGGCGAGGAAAAAAAGAACGGGGCTTTGTCTGAGGCCGGGCCGACGAACCTTAAATATCGCGCTGTTTGTTTATGAAACATTCTATACCAGTCCCGATATACTAGTCAATTGTCTTCCTATACCTGAACTCGGGATTAGGCAATACTAAAAAAATAAGGGTATAACCGTGTTCCTTTACACTGTTGTCGTTTCAAATATTCGGGTTGTTTATAAACATTTCCAGTGTTGTGCACCTGATTAAACACCTGCATTCAATACTCTCATAGTCATGCTTAGCTCATTCATTGGTCTGCTTGCACGGTTGACTGAGTGCAGTATCCGTTTCAGAAGAAAAAACGTCTTAACATTTAAGACGTTCACCTAATTAATGCTAGACGAGTAATTATCTTAGAACCTCTACTACTTTCTATATTAATATCCTTCTGTTCGTCTCTCTCTCTCTCTCTCTCTCTCTCTCTCTCTCTCTCTCTCTCTCTCTCTCTCTCTCTCTCTCTCTCTCTCTCTCTCTCTCTCTCTCTCTCTCTCTCTCTCTCTCTCTCTCTCTCTCTCTCTCTCTCTCTTGTATGTGTGTTTTCCTCTCCCTCACTCACTCTTTCCATCTCCCCCACTTTCTCTCTCTTTGTTTCTTTCTCTCTCTCTGTATCTGTTTGTATGTCTGTCTGTTTTTTTTCTCTCTCTCTGCACACGCACAAGCGCGCGCGCACACACACACACACACATATATATATATATATTTCTCGTGCGTGTTTCTCCCTCTGCCCACCTCTCTTTCTGTATTTGCCTTGGATTAGAAATGCCCCTTTCGAAGTAACACGGTCTCGGATAGTTTTTCCACGTTACGCTTTGAAAGAAAAGCTGAGACATATATTTATACATATACATACATACAAACATATATGTATATATCTATCTATCTATCTATCTATGTGTGTGAGTGTGTATTTACACACACACACACACACACACACACCACCACCACCACCGACACAGAGCAGAGAGTACAGCAGTGTAATCTCGTCATCCTGTACCTCCAGCTTCGAACCACTGCGTTATCCTACACCGAAGCCACATGATCATCACACTATCTAAATCTACGCGCCACAGCTTCACCACACCTCAGCCATCGCACTGTCATCACCAACGTAGCTCGGACCGGTCAAAAGGAAGTATATTTAGTAATTACAATTTGAATGGTTAGGATGATAAAAATGTGAATTATAATGATAGTAATATCAATAGAAATCGTACTAATTATAACTACAATGACAATAATGATAACAATACCCTTAAACACTCTAGTAAAGAAATTCTATACTAATAATAACAATAATAATTGTTATGAATATGATATCAACATCAACAACTGTAACAACAATAATTATAATAATAATTAAAATCGTTTATGTTAACGATAATAAGAAAATAAAGATGATGATAACAGTAATGACAATAATGATAGTGATAATCATAAAAAAATATAACAACGCTAACAATAATAATAATAATGATAGTGATATAAACAACATCAGCTAATACAATAACAACGATAACCCTATTGCTAACAATGATAATAAGGATAATATAGATAAGATAACAGTGACAATAATGGCGATGGCAATACTGAAATATTAACATTAACAGCACTACTCAAACCGAATGCGAAACCAGCCTCTTCCTCTCTCATGCCGACCTTCTTATTGCCACACATCACGAGTGTCTCCGCAATCCCGTGCTCTATTCATTACCAGCCTCACGGACCCAACTGAATCCCGAATCTTCCAAACTCCACTTCTTCCGCTAACACCTGGAGCTGAGCAACACCTGGGTGAAGCTACCTTCACAAACACCTGCTCGACTCCACACACTGCCCAGTCACACTTCCTTAAGGCTGTCACTTCTCAAGTGTCACGAATCTCACCTCTCCATCTTCAGTCAAGTGAAAAAATAATGAAATTGGGGGGATCGGGATAACTGTCTAACTGGAAATAATATTTCTGATGCCTCTGCAATTACTAATGGAGAAGATGAAGTGAGTATTCCGCACAACTAGGTATGAACACATTTGGACATTCAACTGAATCAGTGTGTCGGCATCTAAGGCGTTCCCTTGCACAGATGTGGCCTTCGTGCGTCCCCGACAAGGTACACATGCAAATCGCTTCGTTAGGATGCAACAACTACCTATATGCATTGCTACTAAGGCAGTGCCTCTGACACTCGCACGCTTCCTGTAGCATTTTCTCGCGCAGAAGTATTCCACTATTATCCCTTTTTCACACTTCACTCGAGCAACTGAATGCTCATCACCTCTTTCTGTCGACACGGAAATGAAAGATATCCACGAGGAAAGCAAGCTTGGTAGGGTCACAGGGCGGACGAGAGCGCGAGCGGCGTGGCTCTCCCCAGCGAGAGCTACACAACAACTGACTGAGGCTCGTGAGGAACTCGCTGCCCCGCAGACTTGTCACACAGGTAAGCTCAGTTGCCGATTCATTGGAGGAGTTTTGCGGCAAGAGCGTTTGCCCTCCGGGACCCCGAGCTTAGGAAGTGTCGCACGTAAGCACTTGAGAACTTCCTGTCTTTGGGGGTTCATCTGATTTAATAACCCTCCTCCTGTAAACATGCCCCTCTTCTTCTGCCTTCGGGAGGGTCGCTACTTTTTCATAGCATAATCGAAAAAGACAAAAACAATCCTGCGGATGTTTATAACATATCAGAAACGGCTTCGAAGGACTCGCTCCTCCTCGCCATTCCGGGACTTAGGGCTGCAGTAACTCAAGGCCTCCCGTCCACTCGCCCCGCCCTCAGCGCTTTCCTGTGACCTCATCTTCTACCACAACCTCCACACAGGGACTCAAAGGTGCGAGGATGTGGTAAAAAGGGGGGAAACAAGCCACTTCAATCAGCACTCGTAAAAGGATCTTTGCTTTTCTCGTCTCTTCTCTCACCACAAACTGTTTCTACAAACCAAGCTGCCCTACCACAATTCCTATCTCGCTGCCTCCACCGTTGTGGCCGTCACCAACTACCAAATCATTTTTGTTCACGATACAGCCTCGTTAGATTAGTATAATACTTGTAAATCCCGCTCATATAATTCAGATTATGTGCCATTCACTGTTCATTATTTCCAAAAATATCTCAGTCTTGGGATTATGATATTTTAAGTTTTATCTACTGCAGTTCAAGTTGGTTCTCTTATTTCTATAACATTCTTCTTCAGAGAGAAAAATACATTTAAAGAGATACATTCCATGAAAAATAAATGATTCTCATTTGTATGTGAATCCTTTGCGAATCATCAGTATTCTTTTCTTAAGTAGAATGTTACGGAACATTAGGATACACGGACAAGAGAGAGAAAAAAAGAGAGAGAGAGATGGAGAGAGAGAGAGAGAGATAGAGATAGATAGAGAGAGATAGAGAGAGAGAGAGAGAGAGAGAGAGAAGGTAAGATGAGAGAACAGAATTCCCGTCCCATACGCACAGGTGATGAAGATGGGGAGACTAAGGGTAGCGTGCCCACGAGTAAAGATATACAGTGACCATAATGATAGGATCATCTTTCTTGCGTTATCACTTATCACCTGAGGAAATCTGTCTGGTTTCATAGAAATGTAAAGTGCAAGTCAAATTGCCTCTGCACATGTTTATTTCGACTTTTCTCTCTTGTTTTCGCCTTTCTCTCTCTCTCTCTCTGTCTCTCTCTGAAATTCTGAGTTAGTAGCTATATAATATGTAATATAAAAAGTCTAAAAAGTCTTTGCCGAGAGCCACTGTATAGACAGTGCCACTTTATTGGATATTGGATAACATCTCATATCAATTTTTTTTCCTGTGACATGGTTGATCAGTTTGCCAAATTAGCTCATTTTCTCAAAGACCCATTTTATACAATTATGTTACGTCTAATCAAACGAAAAAGCATTAAATCCGAACACTTATATAGAATATGAAAATGGACATGGTACTATCTGGCCAAATGAAACATTACTGTGACATCGTATAGAGAAAGCTCTACAAGGCACCGTCTTCTAACCTATGAGGTGCTTGATAAGATAAAACTGGTCATCAGTAGATTTGTCACTTTCATATTTTACAATTCTAGATAGTCAGTAAATGCTTTACGATCAGTTGGTGACGATATGGATCGCCACAGTTGACAGGGACAGAATTTTGGCTTGTTACTACAAAGGCTAAGTACCCAAAATCTTGTTAAATACCTATTGTGTCATACAAAAAATGCATTCTTTACATTAAGTTCAGAGAATATCTGTTGAGTGTGTTAACTTTATTATTGACTCTGGTCTTGTCTGCCTCAGGATAAGTGATATAAAAATATGTTTTACGAATAGATAAAACATATAAATAAGCTAAGCACTGCAGTTCAGCCCTTCTGGTATATTTATTCAATGTTTATGTAACGGTTCTCCTAAGTTGCTTAAATGTCATCCAATTTAGATATCTTTTCTTGTTTTATTTATTCATATTTTTACCAAAGATATAATTGCTTTTTGTCAAGTGACACGCAGGTGACGATAACCGACTGTCACACTAGGTTCAGTGATAAAAAGCAGAAGCGTTAGCTATAACCTTAACCGTATTCATGCTGCATTACATTAGTCTGTAATCTTAAAATCCTGTAGTTCCCAGGCCTTCCATGATACAGGGCGAGATAACCTAGTAGTGTTTACACAATTGTGTGGGAATTCAATGTCGCTGCAGACAATGCGTGTGCGGTTGCTCGCTCTAAGCACCTGGCTCATGCCGATACACACGAATAAGACACAGAATGGATCGTAATTATCTACGTGGTTTCATCTTCAATCGCCTCCTTTATCTTACCTCTCGACCTTCCCACTACCATCTCTTTCACTCTATCCAAGAGTGACTTTCCTTTGTTGCGTATTGGAAAGAGACACTATCTCTCCTCTCGCAAATTACCGATTAAAAATATTTTCTCTACGGACAAAATATGTAAAATCCACGCGCACATCTATGTAAAAAATAAAGTGAAATGCCATTTTACAAAGCATTAAAATCTCCATGTCCTTTTGCATTTTGGTTGAAGTGCGAATTCCTTGCAGAGTAAACTCTAATGCCGTTATATCATTACCAGCCATGCATGTGCAAGTAAACACAGGTGTGCAGGAAGTGTAAATCCGCCTAGCGAACAACATTCGCGACAAAAAGAAGAAAAACAAGAAATTACCGAGACAGAGGCAATGAGCGAATTCACAAGACAACGAATATAACAATTGTATCATGAAAAAGATGGTATTAATACGAACAAGATTGATAGTAACGATGATGAAAATAATAATGATAATAGTAAGAATGATGA
>BOPN01001059.1:141771-144271 GCA_017312705.2 Penaeus japonicus
GTTTTTTCTTCATTTATAACCAGACCCAATGTTTGAGCAAGACTAGTAAATCTGTCCAGCGCTGTTTGTAAATGGCGATGAGTGGTCCCTTGTATCAATATATCATCTGCATATATGATTGGCTGAACGCCCTTAGGGTATTCCTCTGAAACTATCCTGTTCATTAGTACATTAAAGAGCATTGGGCTTAAAACACCCCCTGTGGAGTACCTAGCTCAAAACGTTTCTCCTCACAGGAAACAGCCTTGGCTCATACGCAAGCTTTCCTATCTGTCAGATAGTCACCAATCCATCTCAGCAACTTTCCTGTTACACCCAGTCTTGTCAATTCATACAGAATGACCTCCCCATTAGCTTTACCAAAGGCTCCCTGTAAATCTATAAAGACTCTACACTTTTCTGCATCATTGGATAAACACTGAATTACACAGTCTGATGTTCCCTTTCCCTTCATAAAGCCGTACAAATTAGAAGACAGTTTATCTTCAATCATGTACATTAGTCTATTTAATAATATTCGCTCCATCATTTTACATATACAGGAAGTCAGAGATACAGGTCTATAACCGCCAGCTGATTTTGGAATAGGTATTATAATAGCTTTCTTCCAGGCCTTCGGTAATCTACCCTCCGCGTAGCTCATGTTAAATAGGTCAATGAGAGGGCTGTTCGTCATGCTTGCTAATAAGTTGAGAGAGAGAGAGAGAGAGAGGGAGAGAGAGAGAGAGAGAGAGAGAGAGAGAGAGAGAGAGAGAGAGAGAGAGAGAGAGAGAGAGAGAGAGAGAGAGAGAGAGAGAAACAGAGAGAGACAGAGAGAGAGAGAACAGAGAGAGAGAATAACAGAGAGAGACAGAGAGACACACAGAGAGAGAGACCTGAGGCTGAGCTACTGAGAAAAGCGAAGAGAGAGGGCTTTTGCATAATAAGTACCCACTTGATTTCGGCTTTCTATCGACCCCGTGTGCTGTGAGTAGGTGAGGGCATATTGCAGATGGATATGCTATGAATGAACAAAAACAAATACCTGCAAGAACAGGCATTTACTTTTTGATATAGAAGAGACGTCCGTAAATATGAGTCACATTTCCAAGAGAGGCAGAAAAAGAGAAACATAAATAAATAGTACTGAATGACCGACTCATAAACTGCGTCAAAGAAATGCTACGTTATGCTCTGAGTTTTAATCACTAAACGATATTTACAATTTGTAAATCCATGATGCCAGCAGTCCTAGCTGATGCCTCTTCCGGGTTGTTCCTCATTTGCTAGGCTGTCAGTCAGAACTTCCAGTCACTTATATATAGACCAAAAGACAGTCTTTCTACTTGCTAGATTAAGGTCCTCAATGGTCTAACTAGCCTGACGGTGGCACTGCTCTCTTCTGTGTCACATTCCGCCATAGTTATAGAAAACGTCACTGAGTCTCCGTGTGACTCAGCTGGGACGAGTGTTGAGTCAGGGAGCTGTGCAGGGAAGGGTTTGTTTGTTTTCCTCCCTGCGAGGCGAGCGTGCTGGAGACGCTGGACGTGACAGCATTCGTAGGAATCGGTAATAGCAACTGTAGATACGCATATTAAAGAGAAGGTAATTTACGATTTTCGTCATACATACTCTATCTCTGCGATGTATCTTTAAGTTCTGGCAACCGTTAACCGATACGTGTGCAGATACGAGCACACACACACAGACACAGACGATCTTTCTCTTTTGATTTGTTTTGATCGCTCTCCATCCTCTTCAGAGAGCCCTTCGGCCGCCTCCTCCACTTTTCCTCTCCACCTGTTTTCGTTCGTTCTACTTAATCCCTCCCTCCTTTCTTGCTTTAGAGCACCTAACCGGACTTCAATTAATTTACCTGTCAGGACTTTTTTACTATTATCATTTAGATACGTCAGTAGCTATGGTTTTCCTTTTCTTCGTAGGACTGAAAGAATGTCCAATATATACATTTTCTAATGATCCTTTAATGTTTTACTCTGTGTAACGCCGGTGTATAACATGCTTTCAGAAATCGCAATATCTGAGGTAATAAGTTTTAGTGATTAATAATCAAATCTATTACTGCGTTTGTGATTCCTTCTCCGTCTCCGCATCACAAAGATGCTCCTTCTTCCCTGCACAGCGGCTTAAGGGGCGTGACCTTTCCATTGACCCAGCACTCACGTCTAGAAAGTTTACACATCCGCCGCCAGATGACAACTCTGTTCTCCCTCGAGGATGATCAGGTGAGGACTTTCAAAGAGCGCATAACCCAAACGAAAATCACAACCACAGGCCACCAGGACGTCCCCATCCGACCGTTAAATGCAATTCGTGTGCAAAGGTACGTCACACTCTACATACACTTTTTTTAATCCCATGTGCTTTATGGGTCATGATGTACTCACTCCTTTCCCTTTTCGTTCCTTTTGTTAAGCTATGGCCACCAATAATTACCTTCAAGGGGGAAGGTTTGTGCCTCGGAATAAAATGTAATCATAGATTGTATACTAAACCTGTG
>BOPN01001059.1:161771-174271 GCA_017312705.2 Penaeus japonicus
AGGGAAGCTGCAAACAGCTTTGGTGAGATGGTGTCGCCCTGCCTAACACCTATTTACATTGGTATTTTATCGGTTTCTGTGTGGATTCTAATTTTCGCTATACCATCTCTATATATATGGTCTAATAATCTACAGTATATTTCCCCTACTCCTTGTTTACGAATTGCATCTAGCACTGCCGCTATCTGTAACGAGTCGAATGCCTTTCCGTAACCTACAAATGCTATACACAGAGGCTTCTTGTTTTCGTTTTGTCGTGATCGAATTTGCAGTCGGGCTTCCACACTGGAGCATAGAAGACGGGGAAGGAAGAAAATGGGTCTTACAAGGTGGCGTGAGGCAAGTGAACCTTGCTGACGATCTCCTGCGCTGAGCGTCACTCCTGGTACGGATACTGGGCTTACAAAACCAGTTGAAAATGGTCCTTTTAAATATTATTGACGCCCCAAAGTACCACACACATATCTGCGCAGGAAAGGCACGAGCCTTTTAGTAGCTTTAGTCCGCACAGGCGATGACGCGCACCTGTAGAGAATCCCGCCACAGACACAGACACACACAGACACCTAAGACAGAGAGAGGGCACGCACGTTTTTATTGTCTTGTTACTCTTTTGATTTACACAAGTGAAGTGCTGCTAAACAAAACAAATGCAGTAAACTGGTATACGTAACGACCTAAACAACACCTTCAGGTCAATTTCAGTGTTTAAATAGTGTTAAGGAACTTGCATTTGCCATGAGATAGTTAAGATAAATACTCTTCTACACACACATACGCATACACGCCTACACGCACGCACGCACACACACACACACACACACACTCCCAAATGCTTGAAGACTAGAATTATTTGAGAGTCTAAACTTGTGCTTATGGCATAGAATCGAGAGTGGTGAGTGTAGAACGTATATAGGGTTATAGTTCTGTCTGTGAAAATATCTTATTGTCAGTTTAATACTCCAATTATTAGATTCCCTTTGGCCACTTGCCTCATGCTTAAGTCGGACCAAACGCTACCACAAATGAGTCCGTTTCAAATATTAACAGGCATAATAGTTGGGTAATATGAGCTCGGGAAATATTAAATGAAACCTGATGAAATATTCAATGGATTAAAGATGTTTAGATGTCCGCCACTGGCCTTTCCAATTGAGCCAACCGCAACAGTTTGTTTTCTTTCTTTTTTGGGTCTGTATTTGAGGATCCATTGCGGAAGCCTGCCTGGTCCCTGGGTTGTTTTGAATATAATCTATTGTTGATGCGGGCTGTGATGATTTTAGTAAACAGTTTATAGTGAGATGAGGCTTGTAGGTCGGTAATTCTTTAGGTCTTTTGTGTCCCCCTTTTTGTGTACTAAAATTATTATTGCCCTTTCCCAGGATTTCGGGTTTTACCATCGCTTAGTTGTTAAAAAGATTGGCTAGTTTTACTGCCGCAATCTCTCCTGCATCTTGAATTAGATCTGCACTAATGCCATCTTCTCCTGATGTTTTTCTTCTTTTCATGCCTTTTAGTGCATTTTTTATTTCCTTTACCGTAATGTTCGGGACGTCTCCAATTGTTGTGTTTGCCTCCGTTCGTGGTTTACCGTTTGAGTGGTATAAGTCGCAATAGAACTACTTTAATAATGTCATTGTTATTATATGTCACAGTGGATTTCTTTACTGCATACCTTTGTTTTTTTCCCTATTCCCAGCCTCCTCATTGTTGTCTTAACGCTGGTGCGCGTAAGCAAAGCTTCATTTATTTTTCGTATGTTAAATTTGCCCACATCTTCCTTCCTCTTGGTTATCGTCTTAGTTCTGCAGATTCTATTTTGTTTCTGATTGATGTTATTTTCATGTTCCTTACGCTGTTTCATAAGCTCTTTTGTCTCTATCGAAAGCTTACTGAACTTTTCTTTTTCGTCTTTACCGCCTATTTCAAGTGCAGCTTTCTTTATTATCTCACTGAGTTGGTCGTTCATATGTCAAGATCTTCTTCAAGAGCTGAGTATCTGTTTCGGATGTTAAGACTAAATATTTAATGTTGATTAGATTAACGAGAGGCTTCTGTATGAGCTTATTCCATTCCCTTAACTGTAATTTAACTCGACTTCTGTCAAATCTATGGTCGCTGCCTACATTTACTTTACTGATAACGCTTACGTCTTGTACAATATCGCTCCTGTTGATTATGAAGTCAATTTCGTTTTTAATACCGGATGGCGATTTTCATGTCCGTTTCCTCCCGGGTCTCTTTTCGAAGAATGTATTCATAATTTTGAGGGATCGAGCTTCCACGAATTCTATTAGCGTTCGCCCTATCTCATTTCTGGTTTCCCCATATTCCCTTATTCATATCTTGACATTAAACTCCCCCATAATCACGGTAAAATGAGTTTCTGTTCTATCGGTAGCTGCAGGTAGGGGCGTAAAC
The DNA here is from genome assembly GCA_017312705.2 of Penaeus japonicus. Taxonomy (NCBI): domain Eukaryota; kingdom Metazoa; phylum Arthropoda; class Malacostraca; order Decapoda; family Penaeidae; genus Penaeus; species Penaeus japonicus. The sequence goes on from BOPN01001059.1 coordinate 164,193, forward strand.
TTGTATAATTATTAGGCTATTTCTGTTGTTTAGTTTCATTGAGATTTAAGGTCTTTCTGTGTAATTTTTTTCCCTTGAGCCATGATTTCTTGCTTTACGTTGCCCTTCACTGCCTATGGTCTGAGTGTGGAGTACATACTTCATGATGTTGATTGGCAGAACAACGTGTCTCTTTTAATTCCCTTTGCATGTGGCCGCATACTTTAACATCAACTTTAGATAATATTATAATGATCGGGATGATCTGGAGATGAAGAATGACCGAAATGTGTCTAAGAAATAGAAATTGATGTGTTTTTCCACTATATGTGTCCGAGGATGCTGGCAATATATGTAAGTAACACTATGTATTATTTACTCTTTGCATAATGTAATCAGGAGTATCTATGTCATTAATATTAAGTATCACTTGGTTTAGATAGCCACACGTCATTTGTACTAAGATTATGTAATAGCGTAAAATAAGAGTTATTATAAGAAAAACGATAGAATTATAATAAACTGAGGCTACCCATTTTGGTATAACAGAAAACGTGCTGTCATGCGATGTGAAAAACGAATACTAGCAGCGGTATGTTTGAAGGGCGATAGTTAACTAATGAAATGAAATATAACGAATTACTTGGTGATGGATAAGATATTTTAACGTCACATGGCGTCTGCTGCCTCAGGCGCCATCTTCCTCGTCATGAGGGTGAAGTCCCTCATTACGAGTTTATCAAATTAACCCACTATAAGTAAGTGCACTCATTTCTGTCATGCCATCAATGGGAAATCACAAACTATTATAATCAAACAAATTGATAGGATAGTACTTAGATTACATATCACAATGTTTATGGTAGTAATTCATGTAACATGTATTGTAAATGCTTTATATTAACCGTAAAATTTAGATATATTTGGTTTGTAAAATCTTATCAATTTACGAATCTGTAACTGTAGTAAATGTAGTGTCATGTCCTAAAAATGGCAGTGAGATTGTTGATTACTCTCTGTTACACGTTCCTAAAGTAAAGTTAATTCTCAGGAGCGGGTTCAAAGGACGAGTTTTAAGGTCGGAACTCCAAGCTAGATGCTCAGGTCATGATTGTTCAAAACTAACACATCACGACCGATTCTCAACGAAGAAGAAAGTTATTGCTAGAGAGATATGTATGACATGTTAATTTTGTATTTTCTGAGTTATTATGTAATATAACATAAAGAATAAGGCATAATCCTAACATGGTACGTTACCAATTTGTTTTTCTGTTTAAGTAGTGTATCCTGTTTCCTAAATAAAACAACTAATTAACATCCACACCTTGACTGTTAGGTTTTCTTTTTTTGGGATAATATCCCCTTTCTGGGAGGGATGGATGAGAGGGATATTGCTTAACCCTAGATTTGGGATATAAAAGAGAGATGCCAAGGTAAAGGGTCGTTACTATATACTGTATTGGAACAGTATTCTCGGTTTTTGTGTTTAACGTATCACAGTCTGCGTTAAGTAGATTAGCTGTTTCTTTTTTAAATATTAACCAATGGGTCCAGCAGTGAATGGGGAGTTAGGTTGTTCCACAACAGTGTTTGAACCTCTTACGTATAGCCGTAATATATATCGGAAGGCTGTGAATATATTCTCTTCACTTATTCCATCAAATTTATCCCGTGTATTTTCTCTAATGGCATGACTATCAAAGGCAGGATGGTGACCTATAAACAATTTATTAGGGATGTAGTCTTCAATATGCCTGTAGGGGAATAAATTATTTAAACTTATCTTTTGTGTTTCAGTTTAGCTTTTCAGTAAGTATCTCTTTATACAATGGATACATATTACAACCTTTCTTCCAATGTTCCTCTCTTAGATAAATATGGTTATGATTTTTTAGATCAGTATTTACTATTGCAAAAACTTCATTTGGTATAAATTTTGTTTCATTAGGGAGTTTCAATTGATATTTTCTTCTTTACGATAATATTTTCTGTATGTCTTTCAAATCGCTTACTCAGGCAAGGAAGGCTGTGCATGATCTCCCTTTACTGCTCCGGTACACACACATTAATGTTTGATTCGTTCCCACAGCCTGATCATTTTTCTCCAACCTACTTTGACCATTTAGCCTTGGATGGTGTTTTTTTCCCTGAAAAGAGGTGCTTCATGTGATGATCCCTGACAGTATCTATGAAATCGAGCTCTGAGTATTATTAATACAGCATCTTGAATATAGTTGTTCTATAATGACATCTTTGGCAACATTATCAAATGTACGGCCAGCACGGTCATTAATATAGACTTCTGTGATATCTGTCCGCTTCATTGTAATATCCATCTATAAAAATTGTATTAAATTAGCGAAAGACGCTGATAAATAAAATAAATCTATTCTTTAAAAAAGGTCTTGTTCTAGCTTTCTTTCGTTGTATCAGGGGTTTCTATTATAATTTATATATAATCATTCAGTCTTTCCTTGCAATAAAGATATTTATCAATAGATGAATATGTTAAGTTGTCTTTGATATTACAATAGCGAAGATGGTTATTGACATACGAAATATAGACACTAATGCTATATAGAAAACGTTACGACAGCTGGAGTTTTAATCGCTGAAACATGAGAAAACCTTAATATTTAAAAAAGAAAGGCCGAATGTAAAAAAAATTGCTAATGCGCGTTGAAAGCGCCTTTCAAAGCGCGTTAGCAAACGTGGCGTTAGCAAAGTCAACGGTATCTATGGAACCGGTCACACGTGACACAGCGTTTTGCCTGACGCCGCGTCAACGTCGGGGTCCCTTGCTAACCCGGCGTTTTGAAAGCAGCGCGCTCTCTAATTGGCTGGGCTGCTACCAATGAGGAGAGAGAATGTGCGTTACTATGGCATCCCCTGGGATACTCCACGTGGAGGAAATTTCTTGCCGCTTGCGCCGCTTCAAACGGTCACTATATATATATATATATATATATATATATATATATATATATATATATATATATATATACATACATATATATATATATATATATATATATATATATATATATATATATATATATATATATATATATATATATATATACTACTATATATATATATATATATATATTATATATATATATATTATTATATATATATATATTATATATATATATCTGTATATATATATATATATATATATATATATATATATATATATATATATATATATATATATATGTATATATATATCTATATATATATATATATATATATATATATATATATATATATATATATATATATATATACTATATATATATATATATATATATATATATATATAGTATATATATATATATATATATATATATATATATATATATATATATATATATATATATATTATATATATATTACATATATATATATATATATATATATATATATATATATATATATATATATATATATATATAAATATAAATATATATATACATATATATATATATATATATATATATATATATATATATATATATATATATATATATAGCATATATATATACATATATATATATATATATATATATATATATATATAACACACACACACACACACACACACACACACACACACACACACACACACACACACACACACACACACACACACACACACACACACACACACATATATATATATATATATATATATATTCTCGCAGCTTGCGCCGCTTCAAGACCCAAGCACATGTTACCTCTTCTACATCCATCCTGGTTGAAACTGTCTGTTGCTCTCTGCATTGTTTGGCACAGACACACATATAACGCACGCACAAACACAAGCGTCGTGTGAGCGGTAGTTTCTAACGCCGAGTTTGCTAACGCGCGTTGGAAAGCGCCTAGTGTAAACAGGCCCTTACTACTGTAACACCCACCGAACACACGACGGATACAAAGTGTATGATGTGCATATGTAATGGTGAATATAACTAATCCGAAATGTTAACCCTCATAGACAATCTCTTATGTTTTCCTATATGGCCCGTATAGATACCTTCCTTTGTTTACACTCACAAGTCAGTCTCCTCATTGGGCCCATGCTGTACACACGTGTATATTGTTTGTGATGGTTTCCCCTCTTATAAATAAACCAGTGTTGATCATAAAGCAGGTGTATACTTTACAAACTTCTAACATGGCCCAGTGAGTAGGACAGTTTCAGCAAGTGGCTACTTACTAAGAAAAACGCCGCTACATCTGCTATGTTAAAACATAGGCCTATCATTGTGCCTGCAGTTATGGGACCCAAACCATACACCTAACACAAAAGTAAGGAGACCAGGGAAGATGAAGGCGCTGCTGCCAGCCCATAAAGAGCCTGTCTGTCAGGACTAGACAAAGTTGCCACATTGATAGAGTCTCAACAAAATGATGCTCACGGAAGAGCGTCGGCGTGCGGATGAGGATAGCCGGCGCGAGGAACGCCGACGAGAGGACGAGGAGCGTCGACGAGAACGAGAGCAGAACCAAGCAATGATCATGCAAATACAGCAAGCAAGTCAGGGTTCTGCCACTACTGCACTTGGCACTGTGCAAGATAGAATCATGGGCAAGGAAACAGACGGTTCTCCTGCCACACCAATATGCGCTTCCTCCACATACCTGGAAGCACCACACCTTGAATTCCCTTCAAGGTATGGTGCAGTGCTTGGTCAGATTATAAAGAGTTACTTCAGCTAAGAGTCCAGCCTCCCCGCACACAGCTGGCGCACCTCAGGTCCTGCCTGATATTGGAGATGCGATCTAAGTTGGCTCATGCTATAGAGGTTACTGAGGAAGGTGATGTTCCATTGGTTGAGCGAACAAAGGTAAATCTTCAGCGCCAACACAATATCGCACTTCGGCATGTGCGTTTTGAATAGAGACGTGAGTGAGTCTTTTGATAACTTTTATGTTGCCCTTAAGGAACTGGCAGATGATGCTGAACTTTTGACAATTGTTTAAGTGATCGCCTTGTGACTCAGATCACATCTGGTGTGCGCGATCAGCAGACGCACAAAAGGCTCCTTGTTATTGACCCTCCACCCAAATTATCGGAGGCACTTTCACTATGTCGGAGTGAGGAATCTGCTCGAAATACAGAGGCTGATTTAGCAGGAAGGGATCGGATTGTGCAGAAAGTAACCCATCAACAACGACGATATCACTGCCAATCTCAACCAGGAGGACCAAGAAGAACCAACAAGCAGTGTGATGTTGGGGTGCTTCCTTACATCCAAATGGTCGTGCAAAGCAATGTCCTGCATGGGGTAAGCAATGTTTACACTGCAATGTTATAGGACACTTTGATAAAATATGTCGCAAAAAGGGAGCCCAGAATTCATACAAGCCACCAAGCACTTGTGACAACAAGTCCTTCAACCAATGTAAAGCTCACCACCTGAAGCTTGGGGATGTACGAAAGGCCATATCCCACAATCAGGCTCCAAGAGTACATATTGGAGTGTATCTATTGAGCTTCGAAGTAGGCAGAAGCTCTTTCCTGTTTACTTCAGATACAGGGGCTGAGGCAACAGTCATTGGTCCGAAACAGTTAAAACAGCTGTGTATTCCACAAGCTAAGCTCGATCCTCCACAGGATGAAGACGTGATAGCCACAAACTGTCATAAACTCACACCACTTGGATCCTTCCAGGCAACACTGAATCTGGGCAACAATTGATGTACTTCAGGAGATTGAAGATGCCCTTCTTTTCTGGTACGATGCTAAAGCCCTCCTTCAGAATACCCAAGACAAATTAACAGACTTCAAGATATCCAGACCTATAGCACTTCTGAATATCCAAGTGTCAAACAGTGAGATGCAGATCGACAGCAACTCCTGCAGGAGTTCAAGGATGTCCTCATTGATCCTGAAGATTTCCACAAAGGGAGACAACTGAAGCCAATGTCAGGGGAGCCAATGAAGATTCATCTTCGTGAAGGTGCAAAACCCTTTGCCCTTTACACTCTACGAACCATCCCTTTGGCATGGTATTCGGACACCAAACAAATGCTTGACAGTATGGCTCAACAAGGTATAATCCAACCTCTGGGGCGAAGAGGTGACGAAGTATCAGAGTCGTGCCACCCTATGGTAGTTATATCTAAGCGAACAGGCGGAGTTCGTATTACTCTCGATTTGTCTAAATTGAACAAGCAAGTCTTTCGGCCTGCCCACCCACCCCAACCCACGTAGTGCTGTTATAGGGATCAACCCTGGTACCCACTCTCTCACAACAATAGATGCAACACATGGATACTGGTAGCTTCCACTGTCCGAGGATGCACAGCCACTGACCACTTTTATTACACCATGGGGGAGGTATAAGTTCCTCAGTGGTCCTATGGGATTCGTCTCGACAAGGGGACGAGTTCTGCAGAAAAGGAGATATAGTGCTGAGTGGCATTGATAACATTACAAAAGTAGTTGAGGGTATACACGCATAGGGCAGAGATTATGATGAGCATTAAAAACGCATCTGCACCACGCTACAGTGGTGCCGTGAAAACAACATCACAATGAATTCCAGTAAGTTTGTGTTTGCAAGTCAGTCAGTAGAATTCTATGGATAAAGTGTTACAAAAGATAGCATAGCATGGCAATAAAGTTAGAGCGGTTGCAGAGTTTCCCATCCCAGCAAACATCACAGACCTCAGATCTTTTATGGGCTTAGTAAATCAGCTCGCTGATTTTACCCTTACCATTGCATCTGCTGCAGAAACATTACACACACTACTCAGTCCTAAATGTGACTCTGTATGGACTCCTGATCATCAAGCATCATTTGAGATGGTTAAGAAAGATCTCTCAATACCTCCAGTGCTTGCCCACTTTAATCCAGCCCTTCCAACTATGCTGCAGATCGATGCTTCACGCCTCAAGGGCATTGGTTATGCCCTTCTTCAGTGTCATGGCGATAAATGGCGACTTGTCCAGTGTGGATCTCGCTTTCTCAGTGATGTGGAGACACGCTATGCTGTGGTTGAGCTGGAACTTGTTGCAGTGGTCTGGGCCATAAAGAAATGTCGCCTGTACCTTCTGGGACTACAGCATTTTTATCTGCTCATTGACCACAAGCCATTCCTACCTATTCTCAATGACTACACTTTAGATACAGTTGAGAACCCACGTCTGCAGCGCCTCAAAGAGAAAATATCCCAGTACACCTCCACAGCTATCTGGCATAAAGGAAATGATCATGCCATCTCTGATGCATTGTCTCGTGCTCCAGTTGATGACCCAACACCAGCAGAATTGGAAGCAGAAGAGGACGTGACATACCACATTCGCAGCTGTGTGTTAGCAAACATATCATAAGTTTCAAAGTGCACACTTGAACACTTAAATGATCCCATCATAGAAGAAATTGGTAAGGCAGCTATGATGGACGTTACATATGTTAAGCTTCACGACATCATTGCTTCTGGATTCCCAGCAAACAGGAAGAGGGTGCCTGCTTCCCCGTGGGACTTCTGGAAGATCAAAGACACTGTTGCCATAGATGATGGATTAGTTCTGCATGGTGCACGGATTGTCATCCCTGCTAAACTCCGTCGAGAAATTCTATCATGCCTCCATGACTCTCATCATGGGATCGAAGCAACGAAACGTCACGCCCGTCAGACAGTCTGCTGGCCAGGCATCACAATTGACATTGTGAACACAGTCCAGGCCTGTGAACCTTGCCAAAATATGCTACTTTCCCAATCCAAAGAACCAATGATGTGTGACCCAGCACCATCTAGACCATTTGAAGATGTCTCAGCAGACCTCTTTTCCCATGCAGGGAGATGTTACCTCCTATATGTTGTATGTTGGCGTTTATGGAAGAGATGCCACATCAAAAAATACCATAAGGCTACTTAGCACCTTCTTTGTGGCAGTGGATGTCCCTGTCTACCTTTGCACCAATGGGGGACCCCAATTTTCAAGCCATGATTTCAGAGCCATGACATCTCATCACCAAACTACCCACAGTCTAATGGTCATTCAGAATCCTTTGTGAAACAGATCAAACTAATAATAAAGACAACAAAGGATGGAAACCTTGATAACGAAGAATTTAACCGTGGTCTGATGGAGATTCGTAACACGCCACGCCCTAATGGTCGTTGTCTTGCGCAGATACTCTTTGGACGGCCTTTAAAGACGGCGATGCCTGCTCATCAACGATCCTTCGCCCAGGATGGCAAGCATTGGGAGAGGAGTGTAATACAGAGCAGCTAATAATCAAACAGAAGGCACATCTCTACAACTGTTCTGCTCATATTCTACCACCGCTAAAGGTAGGCACGCACACCTGTTCTTATGCAGCAGGACCACAGAACGTTACGGTGCGACAAGATTGGAACAGTAGTCGGAATTGGTCGACGCAGGGACTACCACGTCAAGTTGCCACGTGAACGTCTATAATGGCGTCTATAATGGCGCAATCGCCGCTTTATACGTCCTTATCATCAGCCGATCCAAGTCGGGACACGTACAGCCCAGCCGTCAGAAAATACACAAGAGAGGCAGGTAGAACGCCATGTCCGTTTCTCCTTGCCGCCTGGCAATTCTCCTTGAAGGATTTTCTTGATGAACAGAATAAATGCGAAACACTCCAAGACATAAGAAAGTTACCAATGAAACTTTAGTAACTGTAAAAAACAGGACGGTAAATGTTGAGAAAATTAATGACATCATTTACAGGGTGTGCATGAAAAGTAAACACGAAATAGAAATGAAATAACTTATCGTGCCGAGTAAATCCAGACGTTATATTCTGGCGCCAACTTAGCTGCTTCTCATGCTGCCGTTAATAGTAAACTTTACAAAATCTTATTTTGACAAATCTACCAAGTCCCGTAATTTCAACGAAGGTGATGAAGTGCTCGTTTTACTCCCTGCCACTCACAATAAATTTGAACGATCATGTAAAATCTAAAGTGGGCCAGGTTTGCATCATGGATGATGAATCACTAACAAGTGATGCTTGTGATATATCTATGATAGATGATCGAGGGTTGAAGTATAACATAAACATTAACCAGAACTTGAGTGTTCAACAAAAACTACAAGTAGAGAAAATGATAAATATTCGGACGTCTTTTCCGATGAGCCAGGACTAACAATGATATCAATCTCTCGAGCGAAATGTCTATATGCCTTATGCCTTATCCCATACCTTACAACCTAAAAAAATCCTTTGAACAGGAAGTCGAGAGAATGTCATCGAACCATAAAAATCGCCTTACTGTTCTTCCGTTGTTTTGGTCAAGGAGGCAGACAATACTTTTTTAGATTTTTAGTTGACCAGATCACTGAATGACGTAAGCCAATTTGATGCCGAGCCAATGTCTACAATAGATGAAGCTCTTGGTAATTTCGTAGGTGACAAATACTTCACCGAAATTGACTTGTGCAAAGGATACTGGCAAATAATTTGCCACTAATCAAGGCTTAATGCAATACACTAAAATGCATTTCGGGTTAAAAACAGCATGTGCAACATTTGTTTGATTTATGAGGAAGGTTTTAATCGGTCCTCGAAATACCGATTGCTACTTTGATAATGTCGTAGTCCATAATTCCAACTGGGAGGACGATCTCGTTGATTTAGAAACCTTATTAACCCATTGCAGACGGGGATAAATATGCTTGCCCAGCCTCCGGGATAAGATTTATTTTAAAGAGAGACTGCTTGAAGCATTATAATTTGAACATTCCCACTCTCTTTCAGTCATTCATTGAAAAACTAGAGCGTTTTTTTTTTTTTTTTTTTGTGTTTTATTGAGTTTAGAGACTTATAAATGCCATATGACAGGCTCTACCAGTGCTGCAGTAGACTAAAATTGTAGGATATTATCCATATTAGCTCATTGTTTTCTTTATACTCAGTGTGATAGAAGTATTGCTGTTTTATGGGAGGACAAAAGGCAACTATATTTTTTTTCGTATTTTTGTGGTCATGAACGAATACGAAACATATAACCACCTACAATAAAGATAAATAGAAGAGGTAAGGAAGAGGAATGAAACCTGTGCTTGTGACTGTGAGTGCCACAGTGAAAGGCATCCATATTGGCAC
>BOPN01001059.1:181771-184271 GCA_017312705.2 Penaeus japonicus
ACTGGAATACAGACAATGCCATTTTCATTAGAAAAAAATCAAGAAGTCCATTAAGGATCCCCTTAAATACGAAAGGCAAACAAAAGTACAGTTTTTCATAAATAAGTCATGTAATCTTACATTGCATATTGCTTTATTGTTTTCATATGACAAATAGTTATTAATACGATTTGGATCCAGTGCATAACTAACACTTTCTATTTACATTAGAGGTTTTCCACGAATAAAACGGTGATACCACATGAAAGCCGTTGCCAAACTCAAGCTATACCTGGAAGCAGAAGGAGAAAATCAATGAAAATAATTAGATGCATAAATACTCTCACACACACACACACACACACACACACACACACACACACACACACACACACACTGAGCATTTCTTTTTGTCTATATCAGAATTATTCATCATTTTGCTAATGAATACTTTTATGTGAATTTACAATTTTATATACTTTATACACTAGATTAAATCTAAATACTTTTGAAAGACTGATGGAATGATACAGTAATGCAATTAATATAGAGATGGACATTTCTATATGATTAAATACACTATGTAACAAACTTCTGACTTCATTTTGTCTTTGGTTAATAAGTGTTACTTCCCATTGCTTTTTGTGGTCTCTCTTCTGCAATTCTAGAATAAATAAATGCTAGTTTGGAATCACATGTTGTTTAAATTTGACTTTCTGTTAATGAAAATACTCAAATTCTGCAGTTTTCTTAAAGTTTTCTCAATAGCAATAGATAAATATCAAGTATATTGTTATCCTGGTCACAAAATCAAAGTTTAAAGGAAATATTACCTGTTCTTCATCCTTTTCATCTCCTTTTAGGCATTAGCCAACTGGATATAACAGTTACTATCCAAAGACAAAAATCATGTTACATAGTGACATATTTTAAAATCATATCAACATTATATCTTACTTGGTTTGACATGTTTACACTTCCAAAATAGCTGCTAGTCAATGCTGCATCATCTCTCTCTCTAAACTAATCTTAATCCCACCTGGCAAGTAGCCAACTGGATGATTAGGATGTTCCTGTCTGTGTCAGTGCACAGCATGGTGGATTTAAATTTCTTAGTCCTAGTCTTACTTCAAGACAGTATGGATGTCACAAACGACAAGAGGTAGTGTTTCTATCAAAAAAAGTGATCCAGTGCTCATCTTCCCATTGAAATTAAATGATTATGTTAACCCATTAGCAGCGGATGGCATGATTTGCTGCAAAGGCAGAGTCGGATGGCATCATGCCAGACATTTAAAACAGCCATCCTACTGCACATACCTTTTTTTTAATACCACGACCAATGGGTTAAGAAATGTATGTTGGCTATTGAATGGTGGAAGTCCTATTTTGATGTAATAGACATTGATGTTATTTCAGCAATGCTGCAACTACTGTCCACAGCTGCATCATCAAACATTAAGAGTTTTTAAAATTTTGATTCCAAATTTAAGGAACTGCCTTCGGACATGAGGATCATGATGCCTAAAACCAAAATTATAATTTTGTTGTAAAAAAAAATTCTGTTTAAATCTTAAACATACACACCACAGATGAATGCATAAAAAGGATATTAATGTTTTAAACAGAAGAAAGAAACTTTGATGATATACATGATTGTTGATTTAAGCCATAAATGCACCCATTGATACTTTTGATTTGAATGTTGGTATGAAAAAGACTCTTAATTGAAATAAACTTATACACCTTGGGGGTAAAATAAATCCCAAAGACACTCAGAAAAACTTGTACTGGAACTTCTCCAGCAGGGGAAAGTGTAATGCAACTCAACTTAAATCTCATTAACTCTAAGGAAACAATCTTGAGTTATCAGATATTCTATAAATTAAGTCCCATAACAATAATAATAATAATAATAATAATAATAATAATAACACTGACACAAAAGAGAATTAAATCTCAGAACAATTATATATGAAATTTATATGAAAGAGAAAACCACCACAGCAAATATAAAAGTTAAAATTATCTATTTAAGATACAGGGGTAAACAAGCATGAAAAAAACATAAAATAATAATAATAATAATAATAATAATAATAACACTGACACAAAAGAGAATTAAATCTCAGAACAATTATATATGAAATTTATATGAAAGAGAAAACCACCACAGCAAATATAAAAGTTAAAATTATCTATTTAAGATACAGGGGTAAACAAGCATGAAAAAAACATAAATGCTTATTAAGAAAATAATCATGCTCAATAAACATTTCAATTTTACTTTCCAATTACAATATCAAACACTGAGAACTTACCATGTGAACATGTATGAGAGGTGTTCATTACGGAGTGTGACTCGTGTCTGACCACCAGCTGGTCCGCCTGGAAACGTGTCCACAGCATCCAAAAAGACTGGTGCTGTCCCTAACATCTCAGACATAGTTGTTACATCCCTAGGATTGTAAAAAAAAAATAAATAAATAAAATAAAGTAGTTTTGGAGATTTGTAATGTAT
>BOPN01001059.1:191771-196771 GCA_017312705.2 Penaeus japonicus
TTTAATTCTCTGGAAAAAGGTTTTTATTTTTATTACTACTATCACCATTATTGACCCATTGGTCACGGTTTTATAAAATATGTATGCAGTTGGATGGTGGGTTTACATTGTCTGGCACGGTGTCATCTGTCTACGACCAACTCTGCCTTGGCATCAAATCATGCCATCCGGTTCTAATGGGTTAACATCATTACTTATATCATTATCAGGTAGGTCTACTAATTGAATATTTGGGGACAAAGTTTTTGCAGAGCCATCTATATGTAAAAAGAAAAAAAAGAAAGAAAGAAAGAAAGAAAGAAAAAAAAACACTTGATAGCACATAAATATATTCACTCCCATCATCAATGGGTTAAATTATGTTCAAAGTTCATTTCGGAATTTACCCTTTCCTGATTTTCCATCAAAGGATATATTTCACAAACTGCTTCAAGTGCCAGTCAAATAGGATTTATAGCCAAACTTTTGTTAAAGAAATGTCTGGCATCTTTCCTTCATAAGATCCTGTCAGTCAGAAGCTGTCATGCACATCAATAGCTAGTTAACCAATTACAGGTAGGTGTCATCACATACATGATTCAGGAGCTTTGGCCTGACGACGGGCATTATGATGTACTTGACGTTTGGGGATTTTGCATCCCTGTGCCATTTTATTGTGCTATAAGTAAGGAGTGATCGATGAAAACAATTGCAGTCATAATTACTATAATTACCTTACCATTAAGCTAACTTAACATCCAAAACCTGGATGGCACCACTTTCTTCTAGCACCAGTAGGAGAGAGAGTTTTGAATGGCACCCATCCACAGTCTCTAGCAAGCACTAGCTTTACAGAGGGGTGGCACATATCAAGTTACTGACCTCTTGCTCTAAGTACTGCCGATGAAGGATGTACAGGCAGAACGAGAAAAGAAAGGTGACTCAAACCATACACAGTGTCTAAAATGTGCTCCTGTGCCAGAAGGGATGCCTTTTTGATAGAGCCTGTCATATGGGGCTAACAAAAAATAAAACACAAAAATGGCTCTAGTTTTACAATGAGTGACTAAAAGAGTGTGGGATAAGTCAAAGTATGTTGTGTGAAGCTGCCTCGCACTGAAATAAAACCCATCCTCTAGAATGGACAAGTGAATCTAACCCCCGTCCACACTGGGTTAACTGACGAAACAAAGCCAAGCAATGTGATGGTGCTACATTATTTTTTTTTAACCACAAACAGGTTAATATCTTCAGATGCATCTTGGCAATATATGCTGTATCTCTACTTGCATTATGAAACCCATATTTTTTTAAAAACATTTGAACTCAGGACACAATTTATAACACTGAATAATAGGACTTGATATTGAGAACATGTGTTCTATTATTTTCTAGACTTATGGTATGATATGTGCATATATTTGGTATAACAATAATTTGATACTAATGAGAATTTAGTTACACAACTGAAGGGATAAATGGCTTGTAATTTCACAAGAAAAATGCAGTAAAAAGTGATTGCACCCTGTGAAACATCCCAATCCCAGGTCTCCCACATTACGTAAATAGGGAAAATAGGAAAAAAAAAAAAAAAAAAAAAAAAAAAAAAAAAAAAAAAAAAAAAATGTGGCTATATTTTCCCACCTTATGAGAAGAGTAAACAAACATGAAAATTAGTGCCATGGGGATTTCATTTCCACTGTAATAGCTAGTATACATACCCATACTTCTCACACTTGCCATCAATGATGAATTTCTACTGATATGTCCATCCATAAGACATGAATGTAGTGGATTAAAATACTGACATACCCTTTCTTTTCTTCATATATTAGTTTCATTTTATTAAAAAAAAAAAATTGTTGGGATGTAATTTGTCACATTTTCATTTTCAATCTTGAAAATGTGGCAAATCACATCCCAACAATTGCTTTTTTAATAAAATGAGACTAATTAAATGTCAATAGCTCTCCAGACATCTTTCTTGGCAGTTCTTAGTTATATTTCTCCTCATTATGAGGAATGATAAAAAAAGAAAGAAAAAAAAAGTGGGATGGCTATCTCTTTACCAATGTAATAAGACCAGTCCAATCAAAAAAGATAACCTGAGCAAGAGGATTTTTTCTTTATACATTCTTTGGGATTGGAGAAACAAACACCCATTTGAGTACTCCCCAAATGCACAATAACACACACAATGTCAAATAATGAAGGAAATCTGTACAACATAATTTTATTTGTGTCAATTTTATAGAATTTTTCCACTAAGGTTTCAATAACTGTTAACAGGTGCTGTTTTACATTCTGTTATGATGATTAATCTAACTTAAGTGAACCTTTTCCCGATGGGGCACTCACTACGCGAAGACCCCTATGCCGGGCGATTGCAATATTGCATTGAAATCGTCACACTGGCATGACGCCCCGGCATCGGAAGTTTGGCTGTGTCACACGAGTGTGACGTACCGTCATCATAGGGTTAATGAGACCATCTTGTTTGTGGGTAAGATTAAGGATAAAAGAATTAAAATTGAGATGAGAAAGGTTTGAATAACTACACATCTAAAGACTAACCCTCACAAACATTCAGGTCTGTGAAATAAAATGGAGTATCAAAAGTATTTTAGCACACTCTAGGCTTGATTAACAAAATAAAGTCATCATAAAAATGATTGCTTTATCTTATTTCTATTCTTTAACTCACTGCCAACAGGTGTCATGACATACAAGATGCAGGAGTTTGGAGGGCCTTGTGACGTAAATGATATTGGGGGATTTTGGATTACTGTGTTTCTTTATTGTACTATGAGTAAAGAGTGTGTGATGATAACAAATACAATCATATCTACTATAATTGCCATAATATTAGGCAAAAACCTAGATGGCCCCACATTTGCCATGCACCAGCAGGAGAGAGAGCCTTGAATAGCACCCATCCATGGTCTCTAGCAAAGCACAAAGCAAGATGCCAACCTCTTGCTCTAAAGTAGCGGTGATGAAGGATTTGCAGGCAGAATGAGAAGGGGAATGTGACTCAAACATAGCTTGTGTCTACAATGTACCCCTATGCTTGTAGGGCTGCCATTGTACTGTGGCAATCAGTGCAATAAGCACAGGTTTTCTTCCTCTTCTCTACCTGCAGCATTGATAGAGACTGTCATATAACATAAAACTACTGTGTCATGTATTTCATAACACCGTAATGAGACCGCAATGGATTAAAGGCACAAAAATTTTACGTTAAAGAAAAATAAAAACAATATTGACTTTTCTCAATTAAGTTTTCCTCAAGATATCTTTTTGGCTCTGTAGCACAATAACAACTAAACTGGATCTTCACCAATTTAAATTCTAGAAATACTATTGGGAAGGCAATGTTCTTGCATACAAGCTATCAAGAGATGTTGGAAGATCAATATTTTTATGGTAAATCTTTACAAGTAAATGAAAGGAAAGAAGGAAAACATATACATATATTTTGAAAAATCCTCTGAGAAAACTAAGCAAATTCAGTGAATCCCTCCATAGTTTTGTGTGCACTTCAAAGAATGTATGCCTTTCCTTCTCACATAAAATGAAAAATGTTATTATTCTCTGACAATGGTAACTATGCACAACAAACATTTTTATGCATTGCTCCCCTCACATGGAATCATAAAAATCTCTTTTCTCAAACATTGCAAATACAAAACAAAAAATAACTTTGTCATGGGGCAAATGTTTTCCCTCCAATAATCAAATTTATCCTATGCTCAGATCATTCCCTATATAGAAACTGTCAACCTGTAAACTTGTAAAAAATGCAATATTTGAATTTTTTAAATATATGCATTTTCAACATCCTTTATGTATGAACTTTCTTCCATAAACCTGAGAAGATTCTTCAATACCAGCTACAAACTTTTAACCAATTGCTGACGGGGGATACATTTGCTTACCCAGGCTCCAGGATGAGTTTTGAAGCGAGGCAGCTTCAGCAACATACTTTTCCCACTCCTTGTAGAGCTAGAGCCATTTTTGTGTTTTGTTTTTTTGTGTGTTTTACTTTTTTTAGAGACTTATTTCTGTCATATCACAGGCTCTATTAATTTTGCAGTTGACTAAAATTGTAGTTCAGGGTCCATATAAGCCCTTTTTTTCTTTATACTCAGTGTGATAGAAGTATTGCTGTTTTAGGGGAAGACAAAAAGCAACTTTATTTTTTCTTATTTGTGTGCTGTCACGAACAAACACAAAACTTATAACCATCCAAAATGAAGATAACATGAAGATGTAGGGAAGAGGAAGGAAACTTGTGCTTTTGACAGTGAGTGCTACAATAAAAGGCATCCATACTGGCACAGGGGCACATTATTGGCATTGGGCATGGTGTGAGTCATTCCTTCCTCTCATTCTGCTTGCACATCTTTCATCTACGGTACTTTAGAGCAAGAGGTCAGCAACTTGTTATGTGCCATTGCTCTATAGAGATAGTGGTTGCTAGTGACCGTAGATGGGTGCTATTCAAGGCTCTCTCTCCTGCTGGTGCCAGAAGAAAGTGTGCCATCTAGGTTTTGGATGCGAGTTGAAACCCATTTTGCTTAATATTACGGCAGTTATAATAATTATGACTGCAACTGTCAACATCACTCACTCATTACTCATAGCACAATAAAATAACATAATGACCCAAAATCTCCAAACGTCATGATGCCCCATCATCAGGCAAGAGCTCCTGTGTCATGTATGACGAAAAAACACGTCACCAGTCGTTAACGGGTTAATGTTAAGGAAAAAGAGTAAATTTTCTGAATAATGTTGCATAACTAAATAACATGAAAGTGGTATTGATGAATTCCTCTCAACCACTACTACCCATAGATAGTCACCTTTGCCTGTGATCCCCCCCCTCCTCTATGCAAGGTAAAATATGAATTTAAGGCATATTTTGCCAACAAAATTTTAACCCAATGACCTAATCTAACTGGTTTTGGTCTTAGCCCTAGCCAAGGGATACCTTAGCTAGTTTTGAAGTTAGCCCT
>BOPN01001059.1:239271-241771 GCA_017312705.2 Penaeus japonicus
CTCTTCCTCCTTCCCCCCCTCTCTCCCTACATCACCCCCTCTCTCCCTCCGTCACCCCCTCTCTTCCTCCTACACCCCCTTTATTCCTCCTTCCCCCACTCTCTCCCTCCTTCCCCCTCACTCCCTCCTCCCCCTCTCTTCCTCCTTCCCCTACTCTCTCCCTCCTTCACCCCCTCTCTCCCTCCTTCCCTAACTCTCTCCCTTCTTCACCCACTTTCTCCCTCCTTCACCCCTTCTTTCCCTCCTTCACCCTCTCTCTCTCTCCTTCACCCCTCTCTCCCTTCTTCCCCCACTTTCTCCCTTCTTTCCCATCTCTCTCCCTCCTTCACCCCTCTCTCTCCTTCACCCGTCTCTCCCCTCTTCCCCCCTCTCTCCCTCCTTCACCCACTTTCTCTCTCCTTCCCCCATTCTCTTCCTCCTTTCCCCTCTCTCCCTCCTTCCCACCTCTCTCTCTTCACCCTTTCTCCCTTTTTCCCCCTCTCTCCCTCCTTCCCTGATCCTCTCACTCAATCCCCCCTCTCTCTCTCCTTCACCCACTTTCTCCCTTCTTTCCCCCCTTTCTCCGTCCTTCCTCCACTTTCTCCTTTTTTTATCCCCTCTCTCCCTCCTTCACCCCCTCTCTCTCTCCTTCTTCCCTCTCTCCCTCCTTCACCCTCTCTCACCCTCCTTCACCCACTCTCTCCCTCGTTCCCTCCTCTCTTCATCCGTCACTCCCTCTCTTCCTCTTTCCCCCACTCTCTCCCTCCTTCACGCCCTCTCTCCCTCCTTCCCCCCTCTCTCCCTCCTCCTCCCTCTCTCCCTCCTTCACCCACTCTCTCCCTCGTTCCCTCCTCTCTTCATCCTTCACTCCCTCTCTTCCTCTTTCCCCCACTCTCTCCCTCCTTCACGCCCTCTCTCCCTCCTCCCCCCCTCCCTCCCTCCTCCCTCCCTCTCTTCCTCCTTCACCCACTCTCTCCCTCGTTCCCTCCTCTCTTACTCCTTCACTCCCTCTCTTCCTCTTTCCCCCACTCTCTCCCTCCTTCACGCCCTCTCTCCCTCCTCCCTCTCTCCCTCCTTCACCCCATCTCTTCATCCTTCCCCCGCTCTCTCCCTCCTTCACCCCCTCTCTACCCCCTTCCCTCTCTTTTCCTCCTTCCCCCACTCTCTCTCTCCGTCACCCCTTCTCTCCCTCCTTCACCCCTTCTCTCCTCTCTCCCCCCTTCCTTCCCCCACACTCTACCTCCTTCCCCCACTCTCTACCTCCTTCCCCCACTCTCCTCCTTCACCCTCTCTCCCTCCTTCACCCCTTCTCTCCTCTCTCCCCCCTTCCTTCCCCCACACTCTACCTCCTTCCCCCACTCTCTACCTCCCTCTCCCCCACTCTCCCTCCTTCACCCTCTCTCCCTCCTTCACCCCTTCTCCCTCTCTCTCCCCCCTTCCTTCCCCCACACTCTACCTCCTTCCCCCACTCTCTACCTCCTTCCCCACTTTCCCTCCTTCACCCTCTCTCCCTCCTTCCCACCCTCTCTCCCTCCTTCCCACCCTCTCTCCCTCCTTCACCCACTCTCTCCCTCCTTGACCGCTTCTCTCCCTCCCACCCCCTCTCTCCCTTCTTCACCCCTCTCTTTCTCTTTCCAACTCTCCCCCCTTTCTCCCTCCTTTACCCTCTCTCCCTCTTTTCCTCCTTTACCCCCTCTCTCCCTCCTTCCCCCCTTCACCCCCTCTCTCCCTCCTTCCCTTCTTCACCACCTTTCTCCCTCCTTCACCCCTCTCTCCCTTCTTCCCTCCCACTCTCCCCCTCCTTCACCCCCTATTCTCCCTCCTTCCTCCTCTATTCCTCCTTTACCCACTCTCGCCCTCCTTCCTCCTCTCTTCCTCCTTCCCCTACTCTCTACCTCCTTCCCCTAATCTCTCTCACCTTCCCCTACTCTCTCCCACGTCACCCCCTCTTTCCCTCTTTTCTCTTTCTTCCTCCTTCCTCCTTTTTCTCCCTCCTTTCTCTCTCTTCCTCCTTTCCCCTTTCTCTCCCTTCTTCCCCTCTCCTTCCATCCCCCTCTCTTCCTCCTTCCCCCACTCTCTCCCTACGTCACCCCCTCTCTCCCTCCTTTACTCCCTCTCTATCTCTTTCCCCTCTCTCTCACCCCCCCCTCTCTCCCTCCTTCACCCCTCTCTCCCTCCTCCCCCTCTCTCCTCCTTTCATCCTATCTCTCCCTCCTTCACCCTCTCTCTCCCTCCTTTCCCCCTCTCTCCCTCCTTCACGGTCTCCCTCCCTCCTTCACCCTCTCTCTCCCTCCTTCCCCCACTCTCTTCCTCATTCCTCCACTCCCTCCCTCATTCCCCCTCTCTCCCTCCTTCACCCCCCTTCTCTCTCTCCTTCCCTCCTCACTCCCTCCTTCCCTCCCTCTCTCCCTCTTCCCCCTCTCTATCTCTCCTTTCCCCTCTCTCCCTTCTTCCCCCTTCCCCCTCCCCCTACTCTCTCCCTCCTTCCCCCCTCTCTCTCTCCCTTCCTCTCCTCTCTCTC
>BOPN01001059.1:251771-254271 GCA_017312705.2 Penaeus japonicus
ACATTTTCCATGTCAGTGAATCTACCTGTAGTGAGTGATAGGGTCTGGCTGCTGGAGATTCAGAGTCCAGGTGAGGAGGTAGGAGGCGGCTTGGCCAGCGCCTGCAGACAGACTCACGCCCGCGACCACTGACTCCGGGCTGCGCACCTCGGAACTCACGTCCCCATTCGCCGTATAGAACATTCCAGAGGGAGTCATGAGCGTTGCCTAAATGGTTAGAGGGTTGTGTTATGTGAATCTTTAAGGTTTAATTTCAATACTTGGTCAGTTATTAAGGCTGAAGCAGCAACGGAAGGTAGTTGCTAATCGTGTTGTCTCTTTCAGTACTGCAACTTATATTAATCACATATATGTTACTTTTAATGCACTCGAGGCACACTTGCACATGAGATGTCAGGAGATAAAACCTTACTCACCTTTCCAAAGTGTCTACTGTTGATAAGTTGGTCTCCCGCTCGCCCCTGCAGCACTGCCACCCACAAGTCACTTGCTCCCCCTGACACCAACCGGACCTCCTGCCTAACAGTGAGGGAAAGTCATATTACACACCATTCAGGGTGTGAATCTCTGTTCACATATGGACTCACTAGTGAACATGCTTATCATTCAACAGTGTCGCAGATGTTTCAGAAATGAATGATGAGATTATTAAGGATAACTATAATATTTGCCGACCTTGTGTGGACTGAACGCGTTGCTGGGTTTAATGTGAAAGTTCCATTATATAGATGTGTGACTTCGCCCATGCTATCTCCCTCTACCTTCGCCACAATCATCTCTGCAGCTGCGACATCAGGTGAGGACAAGTCCATTTCTGCGCGCCCCTGCAGTACACAGGCCCAGGGAGCCACCACCACGTGCCACTTGAGGTCATGGTAACCCAACTTCGAGGCAGAGTCTAAGGATACAGTTCCGTCTACCCAGTGCTGAAGGAAGGTTTATTTGGGTCTTTAGATAATGAAGATCTAATATTTTATGATTTACGTACAATGGTACTCGATAATTTCTACTTCTGTCCATACTGCTTTAACCCCTCATTCTCCTCCCATCTTCCCTACCGTGACGATGAATTTGGCCTCAGTCCTGGAGATCCCTGTGGCAGCAGTGTGTTGCAGCTCAACATCCGCCAGTTGGTCTCCTGCCTGCTCTGCCATCATGGCCAGCGTGCACTGGGCTCTTCCGATGCAATTCAGGGTTCCCACAACACTAAAAGAGAAGAATGAACTATTGTATTTCGTTAATATTGATTAACAAAATGCAAATATTGTATATCGTTACAGAAACGGTTATGATATTCGTTTGAAATCCTGAATGAAAGGGCAATATGCTTAGAAAGACTTTACCGCAATTAATTGGTGATACGAGTGACTCTGAGGAATATTTACTCAAAGGAACAGTAAGTATGTATCATTGGTTCACCGGAGAGGGCTAATCCAGGTATCGAGCTTGAAGGTATTGGAGAGACCGTAGGAAATGACACTCTGGTCACTACGGGAGATGATGACTGTGTCCATGTCGATGGTCCTACCCGGGTCAAAGCGCAGCCTCATCTTGTTCTTGTAGCTGCCTCCATGCGCCCTCGACAGCATCTCGTCCACTTCGATCACTTGGCCTGGATATGCAACCTATGGAGAATTTTTTTTTTGCTCAGACAATGTACAAAACAGCAATCACCTTAATTTGTTTCTGCCAAAAACCCATGTTCACTTTAATTGGGTAATATGCAAAATTCATGTGACTATACAACCATGTGTATTTTCCCATATAATCAGACCCAATGTTTTCCAAGAAAACGTTAAAACTTGGATACATGAAAATTTAAGCGATTTTAAAGCATTAGCACTTGTTTATGAATTGTTAATGAATCTTAAGTTAAAGACATGATTGTTTTCGAATTATGCTTTTTCATAATTCTTTTGCTTTCTGGCAACGATAAACACGTTTGAAACAAATGAGAACAAATAAGAGCATGTTCCATATTATATTATGCAGTGATTGATAAAACTATTTAATCAGTCCGTTTGCTCAGGAGAAGAGTGGTGGCAATGGCAGTTATCTCAACATCACTAGCCAGCAGTTGCATATATTGCTTAAAACCTTACATTGATTACGAGCATCAAACATTGATATTGTTGGTAGTATTAAGTCTAGGAATGGGCCTCGGAAGCGCTGCCGCAAACAAGTCATCCTCGCTTTTTTAGAAGAGTCCTCTACAGTGGACGGTGAACGGGTTAACATTTTCGAACATCCTAAGCGTTAATGTTTAAAATAATTTAGATTTTGATGTTCCTTACGTTTAACACTACTAGTATGCATAAAAATATATCTGGTAACGGATTTACACATTTTTTATGAATATTTTGATAAAAACATTACATACTAACCAATCTGCTTTTTAATTATGGAAGATAGCATGCCTTCTTGGCAGACTTAATGTAAGGTGACTGTTGTTATGAGATAAAGTTTCTTCTACGTTCTACAATCTACACAAATATTTGCT
>BOPN01001059.1:317237-319737 GCA_017312705.2 Penaeus japonicus
TTCCAGCTGCCTTTTTAGACAACTCATTGATTTGCCCTTCAGGTGACTTGCTCTTAGCCTCCAGGTTAAATTCACATATTGTCGAGTTTGTGAAATTCATCTCCTTTGGTGCTTTCCGTATCTTGACATCCTCCTCCAGCTGGGCCAGTTGTGCAAGGCATCCTGAAAGTGGTGTCAGACTTGTACTGTTCGACCTCTAAGTGTTGATGCTCATCTGTCAGTAAGCCTAGGAGTTCAGTGTGAGGCAACTCAAACTTCTCTATGGAAGGTATCCATCCTCCCCTTCAACTATACGATATTCCTGCCATCAGTGGTCAGCTTGTCAATGATGGTGTCAATTGTCTCATCCTGCATTTACATTTATGATAATAAACTTTGTATTATCCTTAAACTACTACAGTGAAAGAGAGACCCATTATGTTTTGCTGTTATTACTCAGTGAACTAGGGTTCACAAAATGCAGCTGTAGTGGTCGAAAACTGTCTGTTCAGACAAACTGGTGTTTTGTATTAAAGAGGAAATGGCATTTCGATGCAATTATTAGCCTATAAAGTCTATTGTTGTTATAGTTGTAATATACACTTATGATAACTTCTTGACATTTCGGTGTAATTTCTAATAAATGGAAATATGTGATTCTAGTAAAACCATTGTTTTAGGTGACAAATCATTGAAAATCGTGCATTAAATATGTGACGCTGGTTGTATTACCAATTATATCTCATTGCCTCATGATATATCCTTGTGTAATCGCAAGAGCAATAATAAATGATAACAATAGAATATAATAATTGAAATGTAACATTAAAAACAGGTAAGAATATGGATTAAAGTGTTTCCATGAATAATTTCCCCGTTCATTTCCAAAGGATCCGTTTCGCATTTAGTATCACTGATCTTTGCTTTTGCTACATTGAATATTATTATACTGCGTTCAGCATTTGAGGTAATGTGTGATATCGTCGAAGATTTATGATAAAATGATGATAATGGTGATTGGAAGACAAACAAAACAACGATACGACCGCCACTACTGCTGCCATAAAATTATTATAACAGCAACAGAGATAGTAATAAGGATAGGACATGAAAATAGATCGTATTTGAAGGATATGAAACAAATGTACATATATATCTATTTATTTATTTATTATTATTATTTTTTTTTTTACAAATCTAAGCAAACGGCTTAGATAAATAAATACACGTATAACTGAAAGAAGGAAAGAAAAAAATCCCTTTTTATCAGAATGCTTGAGCGAAGTGTTACAGGTTCATATAATTCGTTATCGTAGGTGAGTACCTATACTGCACGCATGGTGTGGCCAAGGAAAAAAATGACTGATTTTATGACAGCCAGAGAGGGATGCAATGCAGCACTAGATAAGATGGAACGTTTGATAATGTGATGATAATTTCAAAGACGCACCAGTTACCAAGCAACAAGGATTTGAATATGGAAAATTGAATTACTTGTTGCTACGCTAGCTTTTAAAATATATATTTTCAGTATGCAAACGAGCAACAAGCATTCATCCTGGCGATAATGTTTTCTCCATGAAGAAAAAGATGAAAATGCCTGAAAGATGGGCGTTTACATCATCTTAACTAGGCGACATTCACAAGAGAGAGAATTGCTGATATAGAAACGTTTAAATTGTCGAATTATTCTCTCTTTCGCAAACGCGTCTAAAAGCAAATGATTCTTGGATGGTCTTGGTTTTAGAAGCTTTGTTTTGAGATATCACACATTCCTAAGGGGTTTCAGTCACCACTTCAGTCACGGGTTCCTCGGGCTTATTGACCATAAAGTTCAACTCCATCGCTGCTTTGATAAGAGATTCTTCGTCGACACCAGCTTCGGTAGCTCCCTCTTCGGCTGGCGCATCAATAGCCTCGACAGGTGCATCTTCTTCGGCAAGTGTAGCCTCCTCGACAGGTGCGGCTTCCTCGACAGGTGCAGCTTCTATGACAGGTGCAGCTTCCTCGACAGGTGCATCTTCCTCAACAGGTGCATCTTCTTCGGCAAGTGCAGCCTCCTCGACAGGTGCGGCTTCCTCGACAGGTGCAGCTTCTATGACAGGTGCAGCTTCCTCGACAGGTGCAGCTTCCTCGACAGGTGCAGCTTCCTCGACAGGTGCATCTTCTTCGACAGGTACAGCTTCCTCGACAGGTGCATCTTCCTCAACAGGTGCATCTTCTTCGACAGGTGCAGCTTCCTCGACAGGTGTATCTTCCTCAATAGATACAACTTCCTCAACAGGAGCAACTTGCTCAGCAGGTGCAACTTTAACAGGAGCAGCCTCTGCTTCAGGGGCAGTGGCCACTGCCTCAGGAACTTCTTCGGCCTCAGCAGCTGCCACTGCCTCAGAAACCTCTTCGATCTCGGGAGTTCTGATATCGATAACGGGTTCAACGGATTGAGGGCCTGTCGGTGCTGGGGGAGCTGGATAAGAGGGGTAGCGAGGGTAGGCGGGACCTGGGTGGGATGGGTAAGGAG
>BOPN01001060.1:5000-7500 GCA_017312705.2 Penaeus japonicus
GTTATATGACAACGGATTCATAGCCGAATAGGACAATATGAAGCGTGACATGCCACTAAAAATGAGAGATGCAATATCGGAGGAGCGAATGATCGAGGCACGAAGACCAGAGGAGAGAGACTGAGAAAGGACGAGAGAGTTTATAAGCCGTGGCTGCCTCACGAACGCACATAATGGAGAAGTGTTGTTTAGGGCGATTACTACGTAGGGAGAGAGAGGAAGGGATGATAACGGCGTGAAAAAAAAAAAAAAAAAAATGAGGGAGGGCCCTGATCGATTTTTTTGAGCTGATTACAAGAACTCTGATAAAGCACGAGCGTAGAAGAAATGATGAGGAGGGAAATGAGGGAGAGCATCAAGGTTGTATAAGAGAAGAATGGACAGCGCCCACTGAATATCTCCAGATATAATTATAGCCATGATACTATTTATGATAATGATAACGATAACAATAATACAAGAAAAAAGGAGAAAATAAATAACCTACAGAACACGAGACATCGACCCAGTTAAGAGACCATTGTCCTATGTCAGACATGAAAAAACATAAAATGAAGAAAAACATGTGAAAATAAAATAAAAAACCTTTTGTCTTATCAGCACAGTTATATTTTTTACTCTTCGATAAGAGCGAAAAAGAAGGGAAAAGAA
This sequence comes from Penaeus japonicus, assembly GCA_017312705.2. Taxonomy (NCBI): domain Eukaryota; kingdom Metazoa; phylum Arthropoda; class Malacostraca; order Decapoda; family Penaeidae; genus Penaeus; species Penaeus japonicus. The sequence goes on from BOPN01001060.1 coordinate 5,652, forward strand.
AAGAAAAGTTTTCTACTTCCACAAAGAGTCCCGGCCACAGAAAGACCAAAAAACAAAAGACACGCGAAAAACAAAGAACATTGTAAACTTTATGTACGAATGTGAGGCATTGTCACTGCAAAAAAATACACAAGGTGGAACTCGAATAAAACAGCAGAGGAACCAGTCCCGAAGTAATTCTGAGAGTATTACCAGGCGATATACAACTAAAGAAAAGTTTAGAAACTGTCCCTCAGCTGTTACGCAGGCGATGTATGCTCCATTTTAGCGAGGTTGATGGTTTGCGTTCGTCTTTTGTCTTCGGGCGGGAAAGTAGGAGAAACAAAATGTAGGATTCAATGAAAAGGAAAAGGAACAGCAACTGTGGAATTCTTGTCCATTTCCATGTGAAATAAAAATCTGGAATGCTGGATTTTTGTATTTGAGAAAAGTAGCAGTGAAGATAACGATTTCGTTGTTAAGGAACAACCATATATTTCCTAATAGATATGATGGTGATGATGATCATAAAGTTTTTGCCTGAATGTCAAATCATTGTCAAGTCATTGTTATGTGTATTTAAGCCGCAACGCTAGACATCTCGACTACTAACACTATTACAAATATTAGTAGTGCTACTACAGCGGTTACTTAAAATAGTACTGTTATCCCTAGTTAGAATCGTTGTTCCTTATTTTCCTATCTTGATTTAGTACTATGGTTGATTAAAATCCCCAAGAGAAAGTGTAACATCATAGAATACACGCGCTGAACTACGGCCCAATATGCACCCACCTGACACCTAGGGGCAGCTGAGGCGTTGGGGAGAATTCATTATTAAGGTACAAAGCTTAAAGCAATTTTGGAACACGTATTGTTCTTGGGTAATGAGTGTTGCCGAGCCCCCTTTTTAACATGATTTTATCCTATCTTGATTGTACAAAATGGTTGGGCGTGAACTGAAGATGAAGAGAGGAAGGAAATGCAGAGAGAGGGAGAGGGAGAGGGAGAGAGATAGAAAGATACAGACAGAGAGAGGGGGAGAGAGAGGAAGAGAGAGAGAGAAAGATACAGACAGAGAGAGAGGGAGAGAGAGGAAAAGAGAGAGAGAAAGATACAGACAGAGAGAGGGGGAGAGAGAGGAAGAGAGAGAGAGAAAGATACAGACAGAGAGAGGGGGAGGGAGAAGAAGAGAGAGAAAGATACAGTGAGAGAGAGAGAGAACTTTAGTCACGTAGGAATCTAACAAATATGTTCGTTAAATTCTGGCGTGTAAAGTTTTACGTAATCTTTATTTTCTGTTTATGTGTTTTCTGAAATACGACGAAAATAAGATGACGCCAACAACATTCATATACAATTCTACATATTCCTTAATAACAAAATGTCATCTATATTAGAGACAACAAAAATATTTCACATTTTTTTTCACTGTTTAAATTACAACCATCCAGATCCCATTTCTAGTCGCAAAAGGGAAAACGTCAGAAGAGAATACGAGGTTGTTTCAATTCAACACATTGCTAGTTAGGACCCCAAATCTCGTTCCAGTACGATTTTTGCAACGTGTAATAATCATATTGTCAGGCCTGGCCATCCACAGCAGATTCATGTGTTGTGGAGAGAGGAAAGTGCCGGCTCTTCTGCCGTGGATATAGAAAATGGGAGATTGTGTGATTACTGATACATATACCAGTATATTTATTAGAAAAAAAGGTCACATTCACATAAACAATACACAAACACACACACACACACACACACATATATCTATATACATATATGTGTGTGTGTGTGTATATTTATATGTGCATGTGTGCGTGTTCGTGTGTGTGTGTGTGTGTGTGCGTGCGTGTGTGCAAACACACAC
>BOPN01001060.1:12500-17500 GCA_017312705.2 Penaeus japonicus
AGAGGAAGAGGAGGAGGAGGTTATGACGAAGAAGAAAAGGTAGAAGAATAAAAAGAATAAAAAAGGAATCTCATAAGGAGAAGAAGAAGAAATAAAAGAAAAGGGGATAGAATAAGAAAGGAATATAAGGAGAAGTAAGAGGAGGAAGTTAAGACAAAGAAGAAAATGTAGGAGAAGAAGAAAGGAATATGATGGTGAGGAAAAGAAGAAAAAGAAATAGAGGAAGAGGAAAGGAAGAATAAGCAGAAGGAGAATAAAAAGAAGCGAAAGAAAACGAAGAAAGGAATATGAAAAGATTATCAAAAATAATAACAATAATGATACGAAAAAATATATATATTGAAAAGGAGGATGAGACAAAAGAGAAGAAAAAGATATATATAAAACGAATAAAATAAGAAAAAAAAACAAAATAACAACGAAACCGAAAAAAAAATATCCGAAGGGAAGATAAGAAAACGAGAAGAAAGGATCAAAATGATAGAGATGATAAGAAGAAAGGAGAATAAGGCGAACAAGATTAAATCACACAAAAAGAAGATTTTAAGGAAAGACGAACGTGTTTGAAGACAAGAAGATGATTGAGTCAGAATTTGAGATACGCGAGTCTGAAGCCAAGATGGTTGTGTCTGATAAGGAGATGCTCTTGTCTGAGAAAGGGATGGGAGAGAGAGAGAGAGAGAGAGAGAGAGAGTTACATAATACCGAAAAAGCCTCTCGATTTTATATCTACCAATATACTTTTATTACCATTATCATTGTATATAACTTCTTTTTTTATATACATCACTACTATTGTTGCTGTTGCCCTTATTATCATTATTATCGTAGCTATTATTATCATTATCAATATTATCACTATCATTATCAATGTCATCATCATCATCATCACCATCATCATTATAATGGGTAATAGTACTATTAGTGTAATCATTCTTATCATCGTTATCATCTTTATTTGTGTAACTATTATCATTATCAAAGTTGATATTATCATTACCATTGCATTTACTGCCATCCTCACCCTTTCAGTAAAAAGATTATTCAATTAAAATAAACACAGTGTTCTATTATAGTTACTGAAGTGATGAAATGCAGTATTTTATTTTTTATTTTTTCATTTTTGACTCATCTATACTCCTTTTTTTTTTGTTTGATATTTCAAGGATGATTTTTAATAAGATGTTGGCCTATTACCACCATCCCTTTTCTATCTCATGTTTTAGTTCACTATATATGATTATCATTCTGTTTATCATCTTAGTTTCATTTTGATTTTACTGTGGTTATATCTTATCACTCACTTCTTTTTAGTTCCCTTTTATCATATCAAAAGACTAACACTCTCACTAGCAGACGCACACACACACACACACACACACACACACACACACACACACACACACACACACACTTTAACCTCTATTCCCTTTTTGCATTCATACATATACTTCATATCCATTTAAATAACAATCATTGCTCATGTTAAAGGCATATCAATTGCCCTCTTTGAAATATGGCATTTCCTACTACGTTTGTGTTATATATCAATTTTCCAGATTAACATTAATACTCAAAAGGACAAAAAAAGAAGAAATAAATCATACATATCATTGTTATATAAAGCATACAGTTGCATCATTATTACTCGCAATGAACAACACCCAGTGTAAAATTAAGTAAAATTGAGATCTTTGAAATTCTCACAATTTTCCCACTTCCCTCTTTGAAATCATCTGATAGTACCAGAATATCACCTGTGGCTACTGAATGAATTCTCTGTCAGCGGTAAAGGAGCTTGTTTTTATGCCTGCTCAGTATCCTTTGAAAATTAATACAGACACTATCAGAAAAAAAAAAAAAAAAAAAAAAAAAAAAAAAAAAAAAAAAAAAAAAAAAAAAAAAAAAAAAAAAAAAAAAAAGCTTTCTCATTTTATAGACAAGAAACATTCGTAGCATAAGATTAATTTCATAGTCCTAAAAGATCACAAGCTCCTTTAATCATCGTTTCTATAGCCACGTGGGTACAGCTTCCACTCCTCGTCTGTACACGGTGCAAAATCAATAAATGATCACTGCTTTTTCCTATTCCAAAAGCTATATATTTATTCTGTTCAGATAACTTCTAGTTTTCACAGACTTCATCGTGAATGTTGATTCAGTTGGGTAAATAAGATAGAAAGTTTAATCTTGAATTTAATTGATTTCAACCGAACAAATACTGAAAGATATGTCCACAAATATAAGTTTGTTCGATTTTTTTCCTGCATATCATCAGTGACGATCACAGTCAACAGGAAGCAGTTCCTATACAACAGAGTACATCAACCGAGCAAGGGTATGGGATGCTTGTACGTACTGATATCTTATGCCATTTGTGTAACCTGCTATCTCCGCGACGGACCATTATAAGCTTTATTAGGTTTGTCACACTTCGGTGTCACACATTCCTTCAGAGTTCCAGATGGGTTCATGTCTTTTTTTTCCCTTTTTTTTTACAGTCCGCACCTGGTCCTCAAAGCCCTAAGAGGTCTAATGACACGTTTTTCTTCTATTATTAAGGAATAACGGAATTGCATATTAATGTTATTGAAATCTCAGTTTGGCTAACTGATCGATCTTGACACAGAAAGATAAGCTAATATGTGAGGCTATCTAGACGCCGAAATACACTCCTTTGAAAATCTGGAAATTTGGCCCAGAATATTTGTAGATGCCACGTTTCCTAAACAAAAAAAGAGTCTATAACGGCACCCCACCTGCTGCTGTTCACTGCCTGATTTTATGGCATGGCATATAGCTGGTCATTCGGTATCAACTGAGCTTAACCAGTCTGAAAATTGCATTCTTTCTTTGCAACAAATATTAGGGGTTGGGGCAGCAATCCTTACTGCTCCATGGGGATCAATGGAAGTACCACAATAGAGTGCAAATGGGTGGTCACCGTGAAAGTGATGCAAAAGTTCTTTCATATAGTTGAGGCTTTGGCTTAGAATGAATGATGTTATTTGTTTGGTGTATAAGTCTTAATGACATCTATTTGTTGATATTTCAACAAATAAACAGTCTCTGTTTATAAATCTTTTGATTTACTGTTAATATTTGATATTCCAAATAAAATTGTATGTTTCACATTTGATACCGTGAAAAGGAGCATGATGCCATATCCCACATTGGCATACTAGTAAGTACATCAGGTGCTGACCCGATATGTTTACGTCCTTTCATAGCCACACTTAAAACTGAGGCTTATCAAGTAAATAAAGTCTATCCTTGATATCAAATTAACATTTCAAAGTCAAGAGGAGATGTATTTCAGGCGAGAAACCGAATGCCGGAAAATCTTTAAGCTTGTCTTCACCCGAGAATCCTAAGCAGTCCCGCTGCTCATATAATCTTCAGCAGCTTAACTCGTTTGCTCGACCCAAGTACCTGCATATGTTACTGTCCGGGAGTCCCATTAGCGAGGCTCTCAATAACGTGTTTTTTTCTCGCTCTCACTATTCCCCTTTTGTGTCTTGTTTTTTGCTTCCTTTCTCTCTCCATCTGTCTGTCTCTCTCTCTCTCTCTCTCTCTCTCTCTCTCTCTCTCTCTCTCTCTCTCTCTCTCTCTCTCTCTCTCTCTCTCTCTCTCTCTCTCTCTCTCTCTCTCTCCTCTCTCTCTCTCTCTCTCTCTCTCTCTCTCTCTCTCTCTCTCTCTCTCTCTCTCTCTCTCTCTCTCTCTCTCTCTCTCTCTCTCTCTCTCTCTCTATCTCTATCTCTCTCTCTCTCTCTCTCTCTCTGTCTCCATCTCCATCTTTCTCTCTCTCTCTCTCTCTCTCTCTCTCTCTCTCTCTCTCTCTCTCTCTCTCTCTCTCTCTCTCTCTCTCTCTCTCTCTCTCTCTCTCTCTCTCTCTCTCTCTCTCTCTCTCTCTCTCTCTCTAATTATCTTTCTCTGTTCGTTTAATCATGAATTTATACAACAAACGTCCATGTAGTGACATATACTTTAATAATAATAACGACGTTACAATGATATTATACAAATAAATTATGCCAATATAAAAGTAACCAACGATTACAAATTTTCGTTTTCTAAGGAATTTTCAAAACAATAAACTACAGACGATTTTTTTTTAACAAGGAATTTATGACTCTCTCCAAGGCAATAAACCTATTTATATCCCAATCTAACGGCCTCCTCAATGTTATCCTGTGGTCTTTAATGACAATAAAATGACGGATTTGAGTAATTTTCTATTCGAATAATTAGTGAAAAGATGGATGTATTAAACCCTCTGTTGGATTATCTTTGTGTTGTGATTGGTGTGCTTGAGTAAATCATCTGTATCTACATTTGTGATTTATGGATCTATTCATCTGTCTATGTTGATTTATCTGCCTGTCAAGCTCTTTACATATATTAATTTAATTAAGGACGAGGGTTGCATGTATACATACACCACCTTGATAATAATGCATATATGTACATACACACAGACAGGCAGAAAGAGAGAGAGCCAGAAAGACAGACAGAAAGACAAACAGATAGACAGATAGGCAGACAGACAGACAGACAGATAGACAAACAGATAGACAGACAGACCGATAGACAAACACACACACACTCTCATACACACACACACACATACGTATGTGTGTATAAAGTAATAAATATATATATATATATATATATATATATATACATATATATACATATATATATATATATATATATATATATATATATATATATATATATATATATATATATATATATATATATATACATATATATACATATATATATATATATATATATATATATATATATATATATATATATATATATATATATATATATATATATACATATATATACATATATATATATATAAAAAAAAAAAAAAAAAAAAAAAAAAAAAAAAAAAAAAAAAAAAAAAAAAAAAAAAAAAAAAAAAAAAAAAAAAAAAAAAAAAAAAAAAAAAAAAAAAAAAAAAAAAAAAAAAAAAAAAAAAAAAA
>BOPN01001060.1:35000-36266 GCA_017312705.2 Penaeus japonicus
GTAATTCACAAGTTCTTTCATCTCTGAATTCAATGTCGTTGGATAGATGTACCTTCACGGTATGTTACGTTTCATTCAATTTTGGGGAAAGGAAATATATATGAATTTCATTTAGAGATTATGTTGTTGACTTTTAAGAAATTCTCTTTTTCTCTCTCTAGCTCTCAATCTCTCTCTCTCTCTCTCTCTCTATCTATCTAGCTATCTATCTATCTATCTAACTATCTCTCTCTCAATCTCTCTCTCTCTCTCTCTCTCTCTCTCTCTCTCTCTCTCTTACTTTCTCTCACATACTCAAACAAACACATGCAAACACCCTTCGGTTCTCTCTCTCTCTCTCTCTCTCTCTCTCTCTCTCTCTCTCTCTTTCTCTCTCTCCTCTTCTCTCTCGCTTCCTTTTTCTGTCTTTCCTCATTCTCTCTCTTGCTTCCTCTAGACTCTTTCACTCTCTCTACCTCTCTCCCTTCCTCCATTTTTCCTCCTCTTTCCTTCTCACTGGTCTGCTGCATCCACTTTCTCTCTTTCGCCTTAGATATGTCTTTTTTTCTCTCTCTCCCTCACCTACTTTTTTTTCTATATTTCCCTTCCCATCTCTCTTTTTTTTAAATCGCTCCCTCCTTCCCTTCTCTCACTTTTTTTCTCATCCCTCTCCCCCACAATTTCTCCCTCCCTCCTCCCCACCTACCACCCCTCCCCCTCAGCTACCACCCCTCCCCCTCAGCTACCTCCCCTCCCCCTCAGCTCCCTCCCCTCCCCCTCAGCTCTCTCCCCTCATTTCCCTTCCCCTCAGCTCCCTCCCCTCCCCCTCAGCAACCCTTTCTCCGCGAGCAAGTCAAAAGGTGGACCCAGTCGCCGTCCCTTTCGCCTACTACCTCCCAGCATCACGGCTTGTTCGGCCCCAGAGAGGAGAGGATTGGCAAGTTGATTCCCCGCCACCATTAGCTCACCTGAAGAAAGTTATTTTTCTAATTGTCCAAGACATATTGAGCGTGGTCGGCGTTCCCACTAATGTATGCGCTAAGAGGTCCCATTAGGCAGAAATTAACCCACGCATATCTCAACGACCATTATTGTCACAACTTTTTTTCCCCTTCACTGAGAAACTGTTGGTAGGTAGCAAAGAGATGGAGTGAGATATCTTTCTTTTAGTATGGCAATTAATTAGATGAATAAACGTATGTGTATATATTTGTATAAATGTGTATATATACATATACATACACACACACACACACACACACACACACACACACACACACACATATA
>BOPN01001060.1:37376-42376 GCA_017312705.2 Penaeus japonicus
GAGAGAGAGAGAGAGAGATGGACAGAGAGAGAGAGAGAGAGAGAGAGAGAGAGAGAGAGAGATAATGAGAAAGACAGAAAGAGAGAAAGAGAAAGAAAGAGAAAGAGAGAGAGAAAGAGAGAGAGAGATAAAGAGAGAGAGAGAAAGAGAGAGAAAGAGAGAGAGAGATGAGAGAAACAAAAAGAGAAAGAAAAAGAGAGAAAGAGAAACAGAGAGAGGCTTATAGACAGACACACACACACACAAACACACAGAAACACAATCGCATGGGGTACATAAGCACAAATAATTTAGCTCTCCATCCTCACCAGCGGGGCGTGCCCTTCTTACAGTCCCATCGACTCCCCAGAGAAATGAAAAAGGTTGATAAATAAGTAAAACTCATCATCGCCTCACCTCAAACCGTTGTCGACATATCCTTCAAACTCCCATTAACTTTCCTTTCCCTCCGCTTATACGTGTATCCTGTATCCTTCTCTATTTCTCACCTATCGTTTTTGTAACGGCGAGCAGAACGATGTGTTTTATTGGTGGGTCGCGTGCGTGCATGATCATCACGAAATTTAATGCTTAAGATCGTAACCATAAATTCTAGCTAGCAAACATGCAACGTAAACAATAAAAAAGCAAAAACACGTAAAGAATAAGAACGCATGTGGCGAAAGCTAACAAAGGAACAACGTATGGCGAGTGACGTCATAGATTTCGTATGGTAAATCAGCGTTAACTGATCCTTAAAATAACACAATAGCACAGCAACACATGCATCTGTACAAAGGATTACAGAATAATACATCTGGTAGGAAAATATCGAAGTAAAGACCTATGCCATTTACAGAGAGTATAGCAGAAGTAAAGCAGTGAAAATGTTTAGAGTAAGAACAAATATAGTTTTCAACATATAAATACAAACAGCCATCGAACTATCGGCAAAAACAACCCAAACATAATGAAAAGCAATAACAAGCGTGGAAATCCAAGGAGAGGAAAAAGACACAACACAGACATAATTGGAAAAAGAAAAAACAACAACAAATAAACATGAAATAAGAACGCACCAAAAGAAGGCAACGTTCTTATGGAGACAAATTGAAATAAGATTCAAGGGTTTAATGAACTGAATTTTCCCTCAGCCTAATAAGACGCACCGCGTAGCCCCGTAATTTCTAACCTTGGTTGTCAGGATCTTCCTTTCAATGAATATGAAATGAGGAAGAGGGGAAGTGAGGAGGATGATAAAAGTAATGGCAAAGATCGGGGGAACGGGGAAAGTAGTGGGAAATGAAACAATTACAACTGCTGCTGTTTATTTGTGTAATGTGCTAACATATGCATTGATATTATGACAGTTAAGATTATTATTATCATTATCAAATATATTATTAACATTATCATAACTACGATTAACACATATCAAATCTAACGATTAGCTAGTGATGCTTGTTTATGATCATTTGCTGACTAAAATCTGTAGGTGATGAATATCAATTATTTTTCTTTTCTTTTCCAGGTAAGCGAATATGCCTCCGGTCGTGGCGATGAGGGTCTACACATGTCCGTGACGTAAGGCAGCGCGTATTTGCATTTGTCTTTACATGGTTCGTGGAATATATATGCGTATATATATATAATATATATATATATATATATATATATATATATATATATATGTATATATATATGTATATATATATATATATATATATATATATATATATATATATATATATATATATGTATATATGTATATATATATGTATATATATATATATATATATATATATATATATATATATATATATATATATTATATATATATATATGAGTACACCTGTGTGCGTGTGTGTGTGTGTGTGTGTGTGTATGTGCGTGTGTATGTGTGTGTGTGTGTGTGTGTGTGTGTGTGTGTGTGTGTGTGTGTGTGTGTGTGTGTGTGTGTGTTTATAACATGAATAACTTGCCATCATGCCAATATCAATTGAAGCACTATATTAGCTCATTTCATGAAGGCATTGTTTCCGGATGAATAGTCTACATTCCACTAATAACTTCATTTAGCAAGCGGTTATCATGGCAATGCAGTTCCAATTTATTCTTATGATCTAATACTTATATTATATGCATATGCCTCGTAAGCGTTTATGTTACCAGGAGAAATCTTTTGGCATTCGCACACTTGATTTTGCATAATGCAAATGAACCTAGACCTCTTATCTCTCAACCTCGTCCGTTAATTTGTCCCAAGAGATAAAGAGAAAAAAATGGCCACGACTCCTAATCAACGCCAACCGCAAAGAACCAACAATGACCCCCGAGACCCCATAATTATGATACTATATACCCCCCCCCCCCAAAAAAAAAAAAAAAAAAAAAAAAAAAAAAAAAAAGGAAAGAAGTGCGGCGGCTTGAGGACCGGTAGGCCGTCCTCGCGAGGTACTTTGTGAGAATGGTTTCCGGGTAACGAGCGTTGAGTGAAAGAAAGGCCGTGGCTACCTGCCAAGCCTCGTCGGCGGTTTCGTTGTACTGCCACGGGATGGTTCGTGAATGACTCTGGTTCTCGAGTCGCTCCTGGCACTCAAGTGGTTGGCTGGTTGAGCGTTCCTCGTTCCCGCCTCTCCCTCCCTCCCTCGCCGCCCCTTTGATTCTCTGGGTGTCACGCGCGTGTGAGTACGTGTGCTGGGGAAACGTGGCTTTTATCTCCGTGCGTTATGGTAGGTGGATGGGGTTGGGGCTAGCTGAGGATTTTTGCTTTATTTCCGAGGGACTATGGCACTGAATATACCAATGCTGACTAGGGCGCTGTCTACGATATTCAAGAGAAGGGGCGATGTGAGAATTTTGCTGAATGGACAACTGAATAGTTTGGAATCATGGTGATTTCACTGGCGCTTCTCTCTGATGGTGCTCTTCTGTCTGAGTAACCATTTTTCTTGTATGTATTTCCATTTTTTTCTGGTCAAGTGATGCCGGATTTATTTTTTATCCACAGCAAAGATAGTATTGATCCATCCTAGTTTTCCACAATTCTAGCTGGTTTCAAACCGCTTACCTCATCGACAATTCCACAATGTCAAGTAATCCCCACTTACTTACAGTATCATTTCCACTCTTTATAAGTCTAACGCGCCATCTAATCTACAAAATGTAACATCAGTTTTATAACTACTTGCAGTGAAAAAAAAAAGAATATATTATTGTACCAAGTTCTACTGTTGGTTGCCTCATAAGGATATATATATATCATCCTCTTCGTATCGTTGCATATCCTATTAGTTCTCCTAAAGTTACCAGTACCAGGTATAAAAGTCAATCGGAGTATCTTGCTCAAACTCGGAACTTCTGTACACCGATCCTTACCTTTTAAATAGGTTATCCCATCATATACAGAGTAAGGTCGAATTTAGATTCTCTTTGAAATCCTATATTGAAAAACAGTAAAACCATCAACAGAATCAAAGGCGAAGTAATTAGTTGTTGGGTAATTCTAGGAGTTATGAAGGAGAAAGAGAACCGGATATTTCAATATTCATTGTCAGCTATTTGTTATATAAAGCGACTGAAAAATAAGAAAACTCGAAATAAGAGATAATGATTATGATAGCAATATTGATAGATACTGGCAGTAATAGTAATAATAATAATAATAACAATAGTGATGATGAAAATGAAATTATAGTAGCAAAAACTAGGATAACAATTGCAATGATAATATCAATACCAAGAGAATCAATGACAAACAAAAAAAAAATAAAAATACAGATTTATAAAAGAAGAAAAGGAAGGAAAATAGAAAGAAAGATTTGTTTGCCTCTATTTATAGGACAGCAAGCCCAAAACTATTCTAGCAAAGGGGAAGGAAGAGGGAAAGTAAAAGACAGAGAGAAAGAGAGATAGATATAGAGATAGAGTGAGCGATAGATAGGTAGATAACAGATAGATAGACAGACAGATAGATTGAAAGAGAGCAAAAGAGAGAGAAAGAGAGAGAGAGAGAGAGAGAGAGAGAGAGAGAGAGAAGGGGGGGATGGAGAGAGAATGCAAGAAAGAGAGGGAGAGGGATAGAGAGAGAGGTGGGGAGAGAGATAGAGAGAGAGGTGGGGAGAGCGATAGAGAGAGAAAAGAAATAATTAGACGATGAAACCAAAGAGGAAAAGGGAAGTCGGGCATTTTCTCCTCTTCTGTACTAATTCATACTCTTTTCTGACACCGATAAAAGCTTACTCCAGAAACTCTGGCAAAGAGAAAAGAAGAAAAAATCCTCTTAACATGTTTTGTCATCATTCCACTATTTGCCATCACTTGCCTGTTTGCCATAGACATTTGTCAAGTTTCCGATTATCAGCACAAGTCACGATCTTCCTGTGGAGCCTCTTAAGGTGCCTCCAGCAAAACTTCCGCGAGGACGCCTTGAGAGTAAAAGTGTAAGGCAGGTGTACGACCACATGAAGAGGTATTGCGAAGGCGAGACACTTTGAAGGCGACTTGTCTGTGTCACGACCACTCCTGCATCAGACAAACTTAGACCAACACGACCCATTCTGATGGAGATGAGAGAGGACACTTCTTTTGAATACGATCTATTTCTAGGTCCCCCCCACTTCTCTTTACGACAACCTCTTGCAGATAAGCCGGGTTTTTTTTGAGACCTCATTCTGACATTCGTTCTGCTGAAGACAACCTCTCTCCGACACTACTAGTTCTTGATTAAAATGAGCACCAATTCTTTTGATTGCGAATTCTTTCTGACACGACCACATCTGTCGGAGAATTCTCTATCTATGGAAATGAGCTTAGACACTTCTCTTGAATACGACCTCCCCTTCAACGCTTCCTTTTCTGTTGGTGCCGAACTCTCTCTGACACGTTCACTTCTGTTAGAGACAACCTCTTTCAGGCATAGCAAATTCTGTATTAGACAAGCCGGCCAGCTTTATTCAAATACAATTATCTGACAAGATCACTTCTTTTTAGACACCCCTCCCTCCCCCCCAAACACGCTC
>BOPN01001060.1:72376-74876 GCA_017312705.2 Penaeus japonicus
AAAATGACAAGAAAATTTTACACTAAAGAGATGTTGGATATATTACAGTGTCTCGTCCTTTGGAAAAGTTGATATACTCTTAATAACCACGGCTCCTGTGTTCCAAGAAAGCACAGGAGTTACAGAAGTTATTAGCCGCAGTTCCCTACCCATAAGGAATTTCATACGGGAGTTAAAAGATACTGATAGCTATCAGGTAAAAGGAATGTGTAATATTACCTAGTCTATAGTTTATTTGCCATATCTATCCTGGGTGAATATTGTTTTAGATCATATCACAGTAACTGTGCTTAGGAATTGCAATAATCATAAGACAGATTTCAATGGATATGAAGAATCGCTATTGCTAAGGCAGAAAATAAAGCGTTTCTGTAAAAGAAAGATGGTCCTTTAATACTTTATCTTTTATCATTATTATTAATTTTACGTTTAGAAAGCAGCAGCAGCATTAGTCAAAAAAAAAAAAATAAATATTAATAGAAAAAGAAGACATATTCATTTTTGTTTGCATCTTCACTTTTTCCTCTTGCGAGAGGTAAGTGATCACCAATGATCACAAATATATTTTGCATCTTTAGTTTTCTTGTCTGCCTCATCAGTCTAAGCTTTTCAATTTCTTCTCAAAGCGAAAATTCTTTGCCCTGAAGCGAACTTGGCTTGACGCTTATGGTTTGCGCTTCCTACCAATAAAAAAACAAAACAAAAAAGACTGAAACTGAATTTGACAGACCATTTTCCAGGCTCGGAGAGTGGTTACCAAATATACGATTTTTTAGGGGATCCATTTCCACGAGCCTAAAAATTCCGGGTGCAGTCACTACTGACCCGGTAAAAAAACACGCATATACAAATATTTACATACACACACACACACACACAAACACATACACACACGCACGCACGCACGCACGCATACACAAACACACATACACACACACACACATACACACACACACACACACACACACACAAGCACACACAAACACAAGCACACAAACATACACCGAGGTATAAACTTTGATATCTGTCTGGTTGAACCTTGGCAATAACATTTGATTTTCTTAATATGGTCGTCACAAGGTAGTGACTGGAATGAAGCAATATAATCAAGAGTAAAACTGAAGTGTATTACGGGAAAGGGGGATCTAACTATAAGTGGATTAACACGAACATTTTTTAGAATGTACCCTCTGTATGACTGACTTTGTGTCTTCCTTTCCTCGGTGCTGGATTGGAGAGGAGCTTCCAATATCTTGATGATTCACTTGACTTGGAGTGTCCTTCAGGCATAGGAATATTGTGCTATTTATTGAAAAGCCAAATATTATTTTCTCTGTATTTCTGTCTGTTATTATTTTCTGCTCCCCAGTCTCTCTCTCTCTTTATCTCTCTCTCTCTCTCTCTCTCTCGCTCTTTTCTCTCTCTCTCTCTCTCTCTTTTCTCTCTCTCTCTCTCCTTCTTTCTTTCTCTCTCTCTTTCTCTCTCTCTCTCTCTCTCTCTCTCTCTCTCTCTCTCTCTCTCTCTCTCTCTCTCTCTCTCTCTCTCTCTCTCTCTCTCTCTCTCTCTCTCTCTCTCTCTCTCTCTCTCCCTCTCCCTCTCTCTCCTCCCCTCTCTCTCTCCCCCCCTCTCTGTTTCCCAATCTCTTTCGCACACACACATATACGCACACACACACACACACACAAATACACACACACGTTAAAAGGTGGTTTTCATTGTTATTATTGTAGTAAAAAAAATGAATATATATATATATATATATATATATATATATATATATATTTATATATATATATATTGTTCCTAAATCACTAACGTATTATTTTTCTTCTTTTCCACACAGGTGAGCTGAGATCCTGACACCTGCAACACCTGAAGTTGCAGTTGTTTCACACACAGACGAATCCTCAAGACAAGGAACAAACAGGAAGAAAAGATTCATTACTTCGTTGAAAGTTAAATGCATAAAATCGCTTCGAGTCTTTTTGTAGATATAAACTTTCTGGTATTTTTCTTTCCTTCGGTTCTGGACCACTAAGATAAGACAATCATTGAGTGAAGATAAGAGACAAAAATAATCTTTAGTAGAGCATATTTACCATATATAAACAAAATGTCTATCCGTACCGTCCATCGTAATCTTGGTTCTATAAAGCCGAGGAAAATAAGGAGAAAAACAAGTTGATAGAAAGTCAGGAGATATAAACTTTGCATCGTAAATTGTATTAACATCACTTGTCTTGTAATCTTACTTTCCATTCGGAAGGTTTTAGTGTTTTAGCCTTCAGATATAGTGCGTAAAGTGTCAAACTTGTCAAGCTCACAGACAGTCTAAGATTTCATACCCGTCTTTGCACGAACTTGATCAAACAACTTGAAATTTGATCAAATATTTAGTTCTGTGAAACAGGTATATTTTTGTAAGGACTCGATAGGTGAGAGGAAAGAACGAGAGGCAAGGAAGATTTCAACCTATTTCAAATTTTCTTGTTATTATGCA
>BOPN01001060.1:79067-81567 GCA_017312705.2 Penaeus japonicus
AACCGATGGCTCTGACGCGGCCTTTCAGCTGCAACATGCAACCGGAATACTCAAACGTGAATTTTGTTGGAATTCGCGCTTGGAATACGGATATGGAGGCCTTGTTGCAACCAGTGGGCGTTTCGGTTCGGGATCTGCGGTCGAGTGACGTCTCTGCCTTTGTCGGGCGAAATAGGAGAGATTGGTGGTCTCCATGTACGCGCAGGCACATACGCACACACGCATACACACACACACATACATACACACACACACACACACATATATATATATATATATATAAATATATATATATATATATATATATATATGTATATATATACATATATATGTATATATATATGTGTGTGTGTGTGTGTGTGTGTGTGTGTGTGTGTGTGTGTGTGTGTGTGTGTGTGTGTGTATATATATATACATATATGTATATATATATATATATATATGTATATATGTATATATATATATATATATATATATATATATATATATATATATATATATATATATATATATATATATATATACATACACACACACACACACACACACACACACACACACACACACACACACACACACACACACACACACACACACACACACACACACACACACACGCACACGCACGCATGCACAGCAAAAAGCCTCCCCTTCTCCTACCGTGTTGGGCCTTAACAACAGAGCTCAACATTCGCTGAATATAAAGTACTTTGAGTTCGTGACTGGCGTCCGTGATATGAAACCGTTTTACATTCTATCTCGTTAGGTACTTTCACTTTTGCAGAAATGTAGGAGGTGATGAAGGTGCTTGAAAGAAAAAGGAATGCTGGGTGTGTAGGTTACCAAAGATGACACACCTTAGTGCACTATATCTTACAGTGTCCCATGCTTTATATTAAATATCTTACTATATCTTACAGTGTCCCATGCTTTATATTAAATATCTTACTATATCATACAGTGTCCCATGCTTTATATATTAAATAAACGATGAGATAATTGAAATTTTGAAGAAGTACAAACATTTAGCATCAGTTACATAATTGTAGATTGTAATCATGCATATAGGGGTGTGACTTCCCTTTTGCTTGGACTGTGATAGCCCGAGCAGGTTTTTATTGACATGTAAGTGAATATAATTTGTGATAAAATATTCTGTTTAATATAAGCATTTTTCTTGACATTCTGATAAATTATTTCTTCTAGGAACATAGTTATGTCTTTCTAACATATAACATATATTTATACTGCTATATTGCTCCCCTGAAAAGTAAACATTTATCTTTGTAAGCTTGTGATTAATCCGACTCTTGTACTGTATATAATTCAATCTGTTGGTATAACTGTAAGGTTTTGTAAAACATATGTGAGCCCAAAAGAAGAACTGGGGTGAGAATAACCAATGTTACCTCATCTTTTGAGATGTAAGTAACCGCTTGTTTTAATAAACTGTCAAAGCCAACTCTCTCTCTCTCTGTCTTTCTCTGTCACACACACGCACAAACATACACATACACACACACACTAACACACACACACACACACGCTAACACACACACACACACACTAACACACACACACACGCACGAACCCATAAACTACGCTAGAAAAAAAAAAAAAAAATTGAGACTCCTCCCCAGTATTTTAAGTCCGTGAACAGCATACCCGTGAAAAGGGAAATGCTCATGGAATTCATAATGCTGAAAGAGGCCTCATGCACTTTTAAGACAACAAATTATCCCTAAGTGACCTATATATTTCAGCGAAATATATAGCACAGAGATCTGGTACTGCCTGGTAACTGGAGAGGTGCTTCTTATTTATTATCCTCGTGTGTCTTTCCCTGGCCCAACTTTTCTCATGAATCTCCATATATTTTCTGCATGCTTTATCATCAGCACCAGTCCTCCCCCCCACCGACACACACACCCCACCCCCTGGCGATGCTATTTTTAAGTTCAATATGGCAACTTGTTTATGAGTTCCGTGGCGAGTTTGATATATCGTATTTGGCGTTTTTTGGCGTATTTTGGCGATTTATTTGGCGTATTTTGGCGTATTTATTTGGCGTATTTGGCGTATTTTGGCGTATTTATTTGGCGTATTTTGGCGTATTTGGCGTATTTATTTGGCGTATTTTACAGCTTCCTGCTTCGCCTTTTTGTAGGGTTGCCGATGTCTCTCCGTAACACCTGCTGTTATTGAAATTCGTTATTTACGGCTAGGCTTTTAATGGGTCCAAGAAACACAGCGCTCAGATGGGCCAATGGGAAACTGGGCTAATATTTTAAGGGATGGAATTATGGCTGGCGATTGGGAGGAATAGAGGAAAGGATGATGATTTCGAAGCGATATTAATAGAAATTATTGTCGTGTTTTATAAGTATGATATCATTGCATGTGCTTCATCGCTGGGAGGCAACTGCAAAAAATAAATAAATAAATAAATAAAAATAAAAAATAAATAAGGTGATTGGCTTCAGCACATGTTGCAGAGATA
>BOPN01001060.1:166567-169067 GCA_017312705.2 Penaeus japonicus
GTCTATGTCATCGAACCAATTGTTTTTTCTTTGGAGAAGAAGTATTTGTGACAAAAAATAAAAAATAAAAAAAATAAACGAGAGAAAAAGAATCTGACAAAAATTATTTGAAGAAAAATAGTCACTGACGATCAGATGTTTTTTTATGTGTGTTGTTAGAGAAATGTTTCATTCGTTTTCTTTCTCTCTCTCTCTCTCTCTCTCTCTTTCTTTTTCTCTTTTTCATTCTCTCTATCTGTCTCTCTCTCTCTCTCTCTCTCTCTCTCTCTCTCTCTCTCTCTCTCTCTCTTTCTATTTCTTTCTCTCTCTCTCTCCCTCTCTCTCTCTCTCTCTCTCTCTCTCTCTTTCCTGTCGGTGCATTATTCACTCTCATTCATGCCTTTTCTGTCGGTGCATTATTCACTCATTCACGTTTCTGTCGGTGCATTATTCACTCTTATTCATGCCTTTTCTGTCGGTGCATTATTCATTCTCATTCATGCCTTTTCTGTCGGTGCATTATTCACTCTCATTCATGCCTTTTCTGTCGGTGCATTATTCATTCTCATTCATGCCTTTTCTGTCGGTGCATTATTCACTCTCATTCATGCCTTTCATCGGTGCATTATTCATTCTCATTCATGCCTTTCCTGTCGGTGCGCATTATTCACCATTCATGCCTTTCGTTTGGTGCATTATTCATTCTCATTCATGCTCTTCCTGTCGGTGCATTATTCACTCTCATTCATGCCTTTCCTGTCGGTGCATTATTCATCCATCATGCTTTTTCTGTCGGTGCATTATTCATTCTCATTCATGCCTTTCCTGTTGGTGCATTATTCACTCTCATTCATGCCTTTTCTCTCGGTGCATTATTCATTCTCATTAATGCCTTTTCTCTCGGTGCATTATTCATTCTCATTCATGCCTTTTCTGTTTGGTGCATTATTCATTCTCATTCATGCCTTTCCTGTCGGTGCATTATTCACTCTCATTCATGCTATTTCTGTCGGCCTATTCACTCTTATTCATGCCTTTTCTGTCGGTGCATTATTCATTCTCATTCATGCCTTTTCTGTCGGTGCATTATTCACTCTCATTCATGCCTTTTCTGTCGGTGCATTATTCACTCTTATTCATGCCTTTCGTCGGTGCATTATTAATTCTCATTCATGCCTTTTCTGTCGGTGCATTATTCATTCTCATTCATGCCTTTTCTGTCGGTGCATTATTCATTCTCATTCATGCCTTTTCTGTCGGTGCATTATTCACTCTCATTCATGCCTTTTCTGTCGGTGCATTATTCACTCTCATTCATGCCTTTTCTGTCGGTGCATTATTCACTCTCATTCATGCTTTCTGGTTTCGGTGACATTCATTCTCATTCATGCCTTTTCTTGCTCGTGCATTATTCACTTTCATTCATGCCTTTTCTGTCGGTGATTATTCATTCTCATTCATGCCTTTTCCGTCGGTGCATTATTCATTCTCATTCATGCCTTTTCTGTCGGTGCATTATTCATTCTCATTCATGCCTTTTTCAGCCTTCTTGCATTATTCACTCTCATTCATGCCTTTTCTGTCGGTGCATTATTCGACTTCATTCATGCCTTTTCCGTCGGTGCATTATTCATTCTCATTCATGCCTTTTCTGTCGGTGCATTATTCACTCTTATTCATGCCTTTTCTGTCGGTGCATTATTCATTCTCATCTATTGCCTTTTCTGTCGGTGCATTATTCACTTTCATTCATGCCTTTCCTTGCATTATTCATTCTCATTCATGCCTTTTCTCTCGGTGCATTATTCATTCTCATTCATGCCTTTTCCATTGGTATTATTCATTCTCATTCATGCCTTTTCCGTCGGTGCATTATTCATTCTCATTCATGCCTTTTCTGTTTTGGTGCATTATTCATTCTCATTCATGCCTTTTCTGTCGGTGCATTATTCACTCTCATTCATGCCTTTTCTCTCGGTGCATTATTAATTCTCATTCATGCCTTTTCTGTCGGTGCATTATTAATTTCATTCACGTCTTTTCTGTCGGTGCATTATTCATTCTCATTCATGCCTTTTCTGTCGGTGCATTATTCACTCTCATTCATGCCTTTTCTGTCGGTGCATTATTAATTCTCATTCATATTCTTTTTCTGTCGGTGCATTATTCACTCTCATTCATGCCTTTTCTCTCGGTGCATTATTTAATTTTCATTCATGCCTTTTCTGTCGGTGCATTATTCACTCTCATTCATGCCTTTTCTGTTCGGTGTGCATTATTCATTCTCATTCATGCCTTTTCTGTCGGTGCATTATTCATTCTCATTCATGCCTTTTCTGTCGGTGCATTATTCATTCTCATTCATGCCTTTTCTGTCGGTGCATTATTCATTCTCATTCATGCCTTTTCTGTCGGTGCATGATTCAAATTCTCATTCATGCTCTTTTTCTGTCGGTGCATTATTCACTCTCATTCATGCCTTTTCTGTCGGTGCATTATTCATTCTCATTCATGCCTTTTC
>BOPN01001060.1:174067-176567 GCA_017312705.2 Penaeus japonicus
TATATATATTTTGATTATTATTATTTTTCAATGGTAAAAGGATTATGATAATCAAAAATCATTATATAACTAATGGTAATACAAGTAACCAAAATTAACAATCTTTTAAGATTGAACTTCAACAACAGAAAAACAGGTAATGAGAGAGAGTGAGAAAGAGAGAGACATAATGAGAGAGAGAGAAAGAGAGAGAGAGAGAGAGAGAGAGAGAGAGAGAGAGAGAGAGAAAGAGGGAGTGAGAGAGAGAGAGAGAGAAAGAGAGAGAGAGAGAGATTAAGTGTATTATGAGATAGAGGAACAGAGACAGAAAGAGAGAGACGGGGGGGGGAGGTCAGATAGTAATAAAGGGATTACGAATAGATTTGTGGTTGAACGGATTTTGACAGTTGATATAAATTAAGGGTAAATCATGAGTCCATTTAATGGTAGATGAGGGAATATTGTAGAAATGAGTAGCACACGAGTATGGAAGTGAAAGACAATTATATTATATTCTTGAAAATCTAAAAAGTATTCAATTCTGGATTAGTTCATTAAAAATTACCCTAACTTTCTAGACTTTGATTTTTGACGAAAAGCCTAGAAAACCATATTCATTTTTTGTAACATGTGTAATATATATACCAAATACTAGTGACTTCTTGTCTACGGAAAATATAGGCATGAAAGCATTATAAATCAATAAAGTGATAGTCTCTATTGATGAAATAATCTTAACTAACTTGTTTTCCATTATATGAAGAATTATACTTAAGATCATTAATAACGATTATGTACACGAGAATAATTAACCTTTTCTGCAATTATTAAGAAGACTGAACTTTAAATGCATATTGAAACAGGAGAGTAACAAGTAAACAAACAAACCAACAAAAAATAAAACCCATTAAAATAACTAAAAGAATATAACAAAAAAGCTTGCTAGAGATACATAATTATCAATTTTCGACCTGCATGATTAGATCTCAGTGGTACAGATACAATCATGCATTTACACAGAAACACAGAAACATACATATACATACATATACTCCATATATACATATACATATACTCCACTCACACACCCAACACCCCTAACACGCGCGCACACACACACAGATACACACACACACAATCACACGCACATGAAAGTTCAAGATAGTCTACAAAATGTTGTTGAATAAAGTCCTTGCTTAAAACTTTCTGTTGAACGTGATGCTTGAGTTTTGCATGCAGAGTGAAAATAATTCTCTTGGTCATATTCAACATCAAAATGGATTCCTCTATCACTGTTATTGTCATTGTTACTATTATCATTATTATCATTATTTTCATTATTATTACTATTATTATTATTATCATTATTATCATCACTTTTGTTATTTTTACCATTATTATTATTATTGTTATTATCAGTATCATTATCATTGTTATTATCATTATCATTATCTTTATTATTATTATCCTTATCATCGTCATTATTGTTATTATTATTATCATCATCATTATCATTATCATTTTTATAATTATTATTATCATGATTAGTATTACTGTTATCATCATTATTCCTATCATCATTACTATTGTTATCATTATCATTCTTATCGCAGTTGTAATGATGATGATGATGATGATGGTGATGCTGATAGAGCTGTTATCATTACCTTTATCATCACCATCGTCATTACTCTTAATTTCTTTTATAACTTTTATATTGATAGCATATTGATATTGTTTTCAATATTAATTTTATCATTATCGCTATCGTTATTATTACTATCATTATTATTACCTTTATTTTTATTGTTATCATTATTATTATTATCATTATTATCATTATTATTATTATTATTATTATTATTATTATTATTATTATATTATTAATATTATTATCAAAATTACTGTTACTATTCTTATCATTATTATCATCATGGTCATTATCATTATTGCAATTACTATTATCATCATTATTACTACTATCACATTAGTATGATTATCATTATCATTACTATCACCATCATCATTATCGTAAAATACTTTTTTTATCATCCTTATCATTTGTACTATTATCATCAACATCATTATCATTACTGTCATTATGATTACTATTGTTACTATTATTGGTATTATTTTTATCATTATCCTTATTTTTTTAATATAAATTTCCTTATCATTTTTATTTGATATAATTTTCACCATTCGTATTATAACTAACTAACTAACTAAATAAATAAATATAAATAACTAAAATATTATAAATAAAATAAAGGTTAAAGTTATCGAATTCATATGAATAAATTTATTCATACAGATAAATATATCAAACAACGTCATTTACTCACATAGATGTCTTTTCTACAACTTGATCAATTCAGGCATGAGTTATGCATTATTCATCTTTATTCATGCCTTTTCTGTCGGTGCATTATTCACTCTCATCCATGCCTTTTCTGTCGGTGCATTATCCACTCATTCATGCCTTTTCTCTCGGTGCATTATTCACTCTCATTCATGCCTT
>BOPN01001060.1:204067-209067 GCA_017312705.2 Penaeus japonicus
ATAATAGGTCAAACATTAATTTTATATTCAAATGATAGGTCACCACAGCTCAAAGAGTAACACATGAACTTAACCTTACCTAAATTTGACGCCCTTAAAACACTCCTAAAATAAAGGCTATGAATTTAACTCCGCCAAATTAACACTATCGTGAACTACCTTAATAGTCTACTAATATGCAAAGTCAACAAAAATACCCACAGGCAAGATTTTGTCAAATAGTTATGAAAATTCAATTATGTATATCCTTTGTTAGCACTTTGGATGTTCACTTTCCTAATATTCAACTAAACTGAAGAAAAAACAATTATCAATTATGATTTAACTTTTATTATATAGATTTTAGGATACGTATTGGTAAGCATTGGTATTTTCATATCTAATTTATCATACTTCGGAATCTAACTATTCTTGCATTTTAGCATAATACTATAAGCACAGATACACACTCCTTATCATTAAAATATATGAGAATGTGCATTAGACACAGATATGAAAGTAACACGTTTTGCCCTGAATTATCCGGATACCAAACAAATCAATTAAAACAGTAACCCTTAATTAAGGATATGATTCCCTAAAGAGCATCGCAGAATAACAATTCATCCCTGATATTGAATCAAGTAAATAGTTAGGAGAAATTAATTGATATGACAAGATGAATTTCGTCGGATCCATATACGAAATTTCAACTTTCTTTAAATTTCGGAGCAGGCTAATTATTTGCCGTAGACTTTAAGATATTGTCGAAGTAATCGTATATATATCAACAGAGTTCCATTTTCGAATTTTTATATAGCATAAAAATAAAAATAATCTACTGTTTACAATTGATGAACAAGCATTTGGCACGGATTAAAACTTTCACAAAACACTGATTCATTAACATGCAACGTGTCAACAACAATTTGCAGTTACACCATTAATATAATCGCACTACAAAACCCGCTAATTCAGTGACGGACAGCGATTTTCAAACAAGCTTGTCAAAAAAAAAAAAAAAAAAAAAAAAAAAAAAAAAAAAAAAACATACACTTCATTCCTTCACACCCAACGCATTAGAGTTCATAAGTTGAACAGTTGAACATTGCAACCGCTATTACGATCGCGTGCAAGGGCAGCGCATACACTGACCGGGCAGAGGAGAGAGCTAACAGTGCCAATGCCACTGGTCATTAGTTAGGCAAACACTGGTTCGTTTATGGGAGAGAGGGAGCATTACCTCCACCTGTTACCACTAGCAGTTTGGCCTCGACAGGAGCATAATCACTATTATCTCGCCAGAAATTACCATTAAGTGCAGAAGTTGCTGAATTCAGAAAGTAAAGTTTAATGAGCTTAAAACGAAAGTTTAATGGCTTTACCATGATTGTTTAACAAGGAGGAGATTCTGAAGGCAAGGTTCCTCGGCTAAACAGGTGCTTTCTTGCGAGGCACAAATATCAGTAATTGGTTCTGCTTTTAAGGTTCATTTGTGCATGGTTTTCCACTTTATTCTGTTCATTATTAGTGTTTTTTTTATCTTTAGGATGATTATGATACCGATGATTCAATAATTCGATAATTGCAATATCAAATTCACAGTAAATTCGTTCGGTTACTGGAGTCCTTATTCTCGTTCATCATGTTTTATCTATTTACTATTTCTTATTGTAATATTCAGCACTGCACAATAGTTTTATGATAATGATTAGCATCCTCATTATTACCGTTTTCTATTCCCCCTTTCCTTCTTTGTTAGGGGGCACTAAATCATATTTTCTTTTGCTTTCTTTCCTTGATATTGACAGGTTAATGATGATTGATGACAAGGGTAATTATATGGTAATCGTGAGGTTGGTGATAATAATGATTGTATAATTAACGAGTTGGGGATTATAATTATTTCATATCTAGTTTGGTGATGATAATTATTTGATGATTGACAGATTGATTCTTGCTTCGACAAAGGAAAAAAAATAAAATGAATGAATGCATAATTTAAAAAATGATAATGATGATAATGATAATGATATTCATAATAACAGGTTTAATAATATAGTAATGATAACAGATACAATAATAATAATAATGATAATATTAATAATTCTAACAATAAGAAAATAATATTGACAACGATGATACAAATATTGAAAATAATGACGATAACAATAACAAGAATAGTGATAATATTAATAATGCTAACAATAAGAAAAATGATCATTGTTAAAAATATTGACTACAAAGATACAATTATTGATAACAATGACGATAACAATAACAAGAATAATAAGATAATATTAATTAAAAACAACCAAAAATAACAATATAACTCAAACTGCGGATCCCATTACCCCCCATTTACCCTACCCCCCCCCCTTCTTAATCGAAACCACACCGCATGAAATCACACGTAGCATTACGAACAACCATCCAGATAATAGAAGACAGGGTACCTTCCGCAGAGAGAAGAGTATTCATCAGCATTACGTAATTACTACTCTACCAGTCCCTTTTGTTCAGAACGGCTGGGGAATTTAGATCAAATTAAGATTTTGCTCTCAGTTTTAGACCCGGCCGAGGCTCCGCTGATTAAGTTAATTAACGATGTTTAATGAGCTCGGAGAATTAATCGAGGGAATTTACACCGGTATTGGCTATCTGTCGTATTGATTCTGTGAAGGAAAGGCTCTTGGTTTAAAGGAGGGGGGTGGGAGGCTGAAAAGGAGGGAGGGAGGGATGGGGGATGGGGGGTGAGTGAGTGAAGAGCTCTGTGTGTGTGTGTCTGTGTGTGTGTTTATGTGTGTGTGTGGGTGTGTGCCTGTCTGTTTGTGTGTCTGTGTGTGTGTGTGTGTTTGCGTGTCTGTTTGTGTGTGTGTGTGTGTGTGTGTGTGTGCATGTATGCATGTATGTGGATGCAGATTCAGTACAAATGATATACCTTTAAAAAACCTTTGAATTTTCAACGTGTCATGATAAAAAATACTTCTCGAAAGTCATTTATTTACATAGAAACAACCTTATTTTTTCCTTGTTTTTTTTTTTTTTTACATTAGTATATAATATCACAACATTTTCTTCATTGTGTGATAATGAAAGTCTTAGATCTTGCTTTCGATATGTAACTACTTATGTACCTATTTATCCACTTATACGAGCACACAGACATACACACACATATACACTCGTGCAGACATATGTAATTCATTTTTTAAGAATCTATTTCATTTGAAAAAGACCACATCAATACCAGAAAAAGACGCGTATATCAAAAATATATATATTTTTTTTAGAAAAAGATGAAAGAGCTTTAGCCCAAGTACATCAAACTAAAATATATATATATATATATATATATATATATATATATATATATATATATATATATATATATATATATTTTGGTTTTTTTCTCTCTCTCTCTTTTTTTTTTTCTGTAGATTTACATTTTTGACAACGTCAGTATCTGGAGTCACTCAAACATGTATGTGTGTGCATGTGTGTGTGTGTGTGTGTGTGTGTACGTATGATACGCACACAAACACACTCGTGCACACACACACACACACACACACACACACACACACACACACACACACACACACACACACACACACACACACACACACACACACACACACACACCCCGCCCCACGGGGCCGCGATAGAATAAGGCTCGTTCCCCCCCCCCCCCCCACCTCCGAGATGGTGTCGGCAGGTGGATTAACGCGTCATTCATGACGTCAATCTGTTTTGTACACCCGTGAGGCGAGGTGTGTACATGCCTGCGCGCAGGATCGAATCCCACCGTGGGTTACATAGAAAAAAGGAAAAATACACACACACACACACACACACACACACACACACACACACACACACATATACACACGCACACATACACATTTATATATAGATAGATAGATAGATAGATAGATAGATAGATAGGTGGGTAGAGATATTGATAGAGAGATTGATAGATAGATAGATATATAGATAGATAAATAGATAGATAGAGAGAGAGAGAGAGAGAAAGAGAGAGAGAGAGGTAGATAGGTAGATAGATAGATAGATATACATATATATATATATATATATATATATATATATATATATATATATATATGTATATGTATGTATATACACCTTATAACATTCAGTGTTTGAACGATTTCATTTTTTATAAGTAAGAGATAATAATGATAATAACTTCCACAGCGTTTTAGTAAAAACTGAAAAAAATATATATATAGTTACATCTGCTACTTAGAACATTTTTATTGTTACTAATAGTACTATTTTAATAAACGAACTACACCTAAAGGCTTCAGAATAATAGCCATGAAAAAAAAAATCTTACATTAAGTATATGACTATAAAAACAATCAAAATATATAGGATTATCTGACTGTTTCTCACTCTCTCCCTCTCTCTCTCTCTCTCTCTCTCTCTCTCTCTCTCTCTCTCTCTCTCTCTCTCTTTTTCTTGCATTGTCTATGAACAATCATGTTACTCTCAAACTATGCGAGTCTCCCCACGCTTGTCTCGTATGTCAGAAAACTCGGAACTACGACTGATAATTTAGGATTCAACTATCCTGATAAATCACAAGTTTAGCATTTGTTGTATTTTACTGATCGCCTCAAACTGTATGGGAAGGAGTGAAATGTGTGAGCATAAAGAGAGACGAAATGAAAATGCGTTGAAGGAATTTAGGGGAGAGTCAGACGCGTTGTCTGTGTAAGACAATTTAAAAGGATGAAGTGAGTTATGGACCGGGCGCCACCGGTGAAAACCTACGGGATAACTCGCCAGATTTGGATATACCAAGAGAGAAAATGATTCTAACAGCTTCAGATTTCCACAAATAAGACTTCATATCCGCTATTAGTGTCTAGCTAGCTCACTGATAACACATGGACCTTCCACTCGGATGGCCTTCGATAGGACCAAGCTGTTACCTAGATGCTGCCGTTCCTGTGATGAGCATGGCACTGGGGGTCGAATCGCCCCAGACACAA
>BOPN01001060.1:246567-249067 GCA_017312705.2 Penaeus japonicus
TAGAGGAATTCTCTAATTCTTACAAGCTGAGAGGAGGAAGAAGAAGAAGAAGAAGAAGAATTAAAGGAATTGAAGTGTCTTTCAAGCGATATTGAGTTGAGAGGAAATGAGAAATCAATAATTTTATCACTTCAAATAACCTTTTGGCACGAACGCAAAATGCAGTACAACAGGAATTGGAAAGCCAAACCCGCTGTCAAATCAAAACAGAATTTTCTATGATAAAAGAAAAAGAAAAAAGAAAGAAAAAAAAATACTGACTGGCACCTATCCCTCAACACTGCCTTTGTGGACAGAAATCATCTGAATCATTTCTAAACATGACTAATTTTCTTGTTTTTGCTTCCCAAGGTAACACGGAGAAGTAGATAGCAAAAAATAGGTAGCATTTTAAATAAAACTTTTTTTCGACGTTTTGTATACTGTGATGGGTCTTTTGTCTACATTCAAAGCTATTATGATTTTCTAAAATAACAACACCGTAGTTATTATAACTTGACAGCTCGAATAAAGCCGGTTATAATACATAACATTTCAATTTCTTTTGTAGATGATTATGACAAAACACAATTCGATGTTCAGATTCAACCGATATTCCCCGACTGATGGAATTAATAACCTCTTTCTTTCTCTCTTCCTTTCTATACCTTCTCCTCTCGAAGACTTAGAAGAAGGGCGAAGGATGAAACCGTGAAGGACAGATAACAGGAATAGATCAAAAGAGTAAAAAGAAAAGAGTAAAATTCTCGAACCCTCGGCGTTTGTTTTGAGGTCTGTTTCCTTTTTTAACGGAGGAAGGGTGCAGAGAAACACACCTTCCGTTTTAATATCGTTTTCTTGTTTGCTCGTTTTGTTTGTTTATTGGTGTATATTTGGTATTCAGTCCTCTCCTATCTCCAGCCTTCTCCGCCTAATAACAGACAAAAGACAAGCAAAAAAAAAAATAAAATAAAATAAATAAATAAATACAAAGGAAATTTAAGACTATACACCACATAAAAAAGCATATTCTTAAAATCACATTTGTAATTTCGGTGCGAAAGTCTGCTTTACCGACCGGCTTCTATCACCTTGCGTGTTTCGTTTCTAATGCCAATAAGAAATACTTTTCAGAATAGGACTGAATTCAGTTTGTTTCGAGCATGATTGTAAAAAGACAGAGTTCGACATGTGTTGGAAGTTATTCACTTTTCTTGCGTCTTATTGCTTTATGAATAAGGAAAGGACGGTCGAAGATCAATCAATCAATGGAGAGAGGAAGACCATTATTCCATCATATAAAAGAAGAGAGATTTAGTGTGTGTGTGTGTGTGTGTGAGTGTGTGTGTGTGTGTGTGTGTGTGTATGTGTGTGTGTGTTTGTGTGTGTGTATATGTGTGTATATGTGCGTGTGTGTGTGTGTGTGTGTGTGAGTGTGTATGTGTGCGTGTGTATATGTGTGTGAGTGTGTGTATGTGAGTGTGAGTGTGTGTGTGTGAGTGTGTGTGTGTGTGTGTGTGCATCCTGGAAAAGAGATTATATGATACAGAATCGAAAACCATCAATATCGGCAAAGAGAGTCAATATTCACAGATAGATACCAAACCGCACACGAGTTAAGCAAATATTTAACTTGAAAGAAAGTCTACGGCGGGACAACCCCTATTCTGGCGTCGACTTGGCTAGACGGAAACCAGTAACATTCAAACTGTTAGAAGGAAGTTTAAATGTGAAGTGTGAACATGTGTGCTGGTAGTCGTAGAACTCTCTTTGAATTTTATTTGTTCTAAATCTATTTAAAAAATTACGAAGTGCATCATAGAATGAGAGTTTTAGACTCGATTAAGTTTCAGGAGATGCTAAAGTATTGTAGAAGGGTGAAAAGAAAACAAGATCACGTATTAACATTTCATAATATGCAACTATTATGATCAGATGATAAACCAGCTTTCAAGTGTCCGAGTCGTGATAATATTTTCTTTCGGAAAACAAGAATTACGGATATAAATGTAATCCAATTGTAGCAGGATAAGAACTTATGATATTCATTTGAGGAACAGACAGCACTGCCTCCACTGCGCTTTCTCTCTCTTTCTCTCTGTATATATATATTCATGTGTGTGTCCATCTATCCATCTCTCTCTCGCTCTCTCTTCCTCTTTCTCTTTCTCTCTCTCCTTCTCTGTCTTTCTCTCTCTCTCTCTCTCTCTCTCTCTCTCTCTCTCTCTCTCTCTCTCTCTCTCTCTCTCTCTCTCTCTCTCTCTCTCTCTCTCTACATATATATATATATATATATATATATATATATATATATATATATATATATATATATATATATATATAACTCTATCTCTATCTATCTCCCTCTATATTCATCTATCTATCCTTCACTCTATATATCTCTCTCCCCCCCCCACTCTCTCTCTCTTTCTCTCTCTTTCTCTCCCTATATATCCATTTTATATCAAACATCACGCACCCAAAACGAGCTTTGAGCGCAGACCTTCTTCCTTCGAGCCGG
>BOPN01001060.1:254067-256567 GCA_017312705.2 Penaeus japonicus
CACATATAATCATTATTTAAATTGTTTGCTATATCTATATTTCGTTCTATGTACACTGTCTAGCATGTATTCTTTATGTACCTTTATGTACGAGAATAATATTTCTGTCGTACGACACTTTATTTACGTACCTCGTACATCTGGCAATGACTTAGGAGACGAGAGGTGCGATATTCTCAGGCCACGTGGAGACACCTCCAAAGAATCTATTTAAGTTTCATTTTGGTGTTTATTTCTCACATAACTTTAGAGGATTCACCATAGAGCATAACAGCTACCACTGGGTATGAAAAATGTCCCTTTATGAATCACGCATGTTTTCGATAATGAAGTCTTTAAGAAAAAATGCTGACCAATCATTTATGAGATAATGAGGAACTAAAGAAAAAAAAGTGTTTATTAAAAAACAAGATGCGTTGAACGAAGTAATGAAATGTGGAGGAGATAAGAGTTAATGTGATGAAAATTTGAGTTTGAAGGAAGGGAGATTGGCGGCTGAAAGGAGTCGGACGGCGTATATACTTTTGGATTATGTTAGGATACGAGGAGCCTTAAAGTTATTCTGAGGCATTGTAGAAGGAAGAAATAATTCATTTGCACATTGGAGTAGTCTGTAATAAGAGGTCATATAGCTGAATGTCAAAGGCCGTAAACAATAACAGGCTAAAACAACATAGATTGTATGTAAAGAAAGAAAAAAATTGTATAGGAAAATCCAAAACTTGTCTTCCGTTCCATAGGTTCAATAACCACAACCCGAAGAATTTTAGGACGTATCCTAAGCTTCTGGTATTCCTAAATCTGTCTCTCCTTTTCCTTATAGCTGTATCATTTCCTCGAGGGATCCTTGTAACCTTTTCTCCTTTGCTACGCTTGCAAAATCAACCCGAAATTTTTAATTTTTGAACACTACTAGAAAAATCCGTGACAAAAATATTTTACTTGTTATAGTTTTTTATCTCCTCTGGTATATATCATTAAACTTATGATTCATTTGTTAGTCTCTCACTTGAAAATAAAATTTGGCGACAGATATGAAAATTATCAATGTATATGTATGTGTGTGTAAGTATATGTATGTATGTATATATATATATATATATATATATATATATATATATATATATATATATATATATATATATACGAACTGAAGCCATGGTATTTAAACTATTAGAGGAAAATAGGAAACTCAAAAATGATAATAAAATAAACATAGATATCAAAAGACTATACCAAAGAAATGTAAAGCATATCAAGTCAAACTCACATGTGTTCTGCCACAGCTATCAACCTGATGAAGTGAACAGGACAGAATAATCCATCAAGCCCGTGACACACAGCTCTGTCAGGTCGGCAGATGGCGCTCGTGACAGGTGGAGGAAATACTTTTCTTAGTGTCGACTTTCACATAAATAACCCTTGGATATGCTGACTGTGGTTTTCGATGCGCTGGTTATGGATAGAATTGGGATATTTGTGTGTGTGTGTGTGTATAGATATATGTATATATGTGTGTATATGTATATGTATGTAATATATATATATATATATATATATATATATATATATATATATATATATATATATATATATATATATATATGTGTGTGTGTGTGTGTGTGTGTGTGTGCGTACATATATGTATTCATATATATATATATATATATATATATATATATATATATATATATATATATATATATATATATATATACATATATATATAGAGAGAGAGAGAGACAGACAGAGAGAGAGAAATATATACATATATTTTGTAGTTTACATTATTTCTATCTCTGTTTCTGCCCTTTAACATTATTGTGTCATTATATAAGACAAGTTTAAAGAAATCACAAAAAAATTTACATATATAAAACGTCTCACACACAGTTATTTTTCTTTGGTAGGACAGCCAATAAATTTTGTTCATGTCTCCTAAGGAAGATTATTTTTACGATGAATAATCAATATTCGTAAAATCATTCATTTATTGCATTACCTTATCATGAATGACTGTAATCATCTATTCAAAAATATTCAATTCATGTATTTACTGCAGAATTACTTCATGATTTATGATTTAATTATGATTATCGATCTAATCGTTCAATCAGAAGTATTTCGGTACATTTGATTCTAATAACTTAACCTTCATAAGTACACTTTACTGAACTTATTAATCGGCACACTTGGGATCCGCATGAAACCCGTAATTAAGTTCACTTTGAATTTTCACTTGACATATTTTCTATGGTAACTAATCCCTAGTGGAAATACATCTTTATTGATATACATTTATCAAAAATATCATTCACCACATGGAAACAAAAATCCATCCTTTTTACCAAATAGAGAAACAGCGAAACGATAGTTTTTTTCTAAATCTTTCACCAAAAGCCTTTCTCTCAGTTTCCCACACAAAGAACAACAATAAACAATAAACAACAAACAACATGGGATTAGAGGCAATAGCCATAGAAATCCCAATTGGACTACA
>BOPN01001060.1:261567-294067 GCA_017312705.2 Penaeus japonicus
AAGTGAATAAAAAAAAATCCGTTATTGAATATTCTCTTCCTCTTGATCTATTTCTCTCTCTCTTTCTGCTTCTCTTTATCTCTCTTTCTCTCTGCCTCTATCTACCTATCTGTTTGATCTGGATGAGATATATGTATATAGCGATATCAGTTCAGTTATATTATCTAAAATCCGTATCTTGATTATGAAATTGATATGCATAATTCTAATGTCATTTCGCTGTGATGATTTGTTTTGATGTTATGAATTGAAAATAGTTGTTTTTCAACCATTTTGTTTGTTTGTCTGTTGTTGTTGTTTTGTTGTTGTTGTTTTTTCTTCTTCTTATTCTTTTTCTTTCCTTTTCTTTTTAATAGATTATTTTTTTTCTTTCATTTTTTAATAGATTATTTTTTCTTTCATCTTTTTTAATAAATTATTTGCACGGATTAATACATATATATATATGTGTTTGTTGCCAATCGGACCAACCAGAACCTCATACAGACTTGAACCCACTCATAATCCGAGGCCTGTGCTGCCTTCCCTGCGTGACTGCCGACCGAATGACCTTGACCTCTGATAGGGGACGTTATCTCCGAAGAGAACGCTCGTGAACCGCCAAACACGAGCAAGTGCCAAGGGCACCTGTTAACTTTTCCCGAGGAAAGATTTTTCTGGTCTCGAACCCGGGAACCTCCGACGCTGGAACCAACCTAATGAGAGTTAGACGCTTTGCCGACTGGACCACCGAGATCTAAGATAATTTCTCGAAAATCGGGCATTATATATCTCCAAGTCTTTTATTGTAGTCTTTTTGTCACTTTTACCTGAACAAGTATTAGTTATTATGGTTATCCAAGCATTGGAAAATAACATTATCTGCCATTTCCTTTTACGTATATGCTTCGTCGGCAGGAGATCAGCAGTAAAATTTCTATACATCCATATATTTTCTTAATATGAAATTATGTTTATGTCTAAGTCAAAGTAAATATTTTTACATAATACTATAAGTTATCTATTAATAAAGTATATATATGTAATTCCGCTGAAGAGAATTTAGATGAATTATTAATCTCTCAAATTAATCATCCATGTTATTTTTAATTTGATTGTGTTAAAGAGAATTTTTTTTTTTTTTTTCGTTCCTAATTAGAGTAATATAATCACTTATATTACAGTTACACCAAAGGACATGTTGGAGAAAACTGTAAAGACAAAGTCAGAGAGAACACGGAATTTTAAAATAAATACTGTAAAATACTCATTTTTATTGTCATTATAAACAATATCTCTGCCGGTTTTCTCTCTTCTCTCTTCTGTGTCTACGCAGGATTTTTTTTTTTTCTCTCTTTTTTTCCTTTTTTCCCCTCTTCTGACTGTTTTTCCTCCATTATCTCATTATCCTTCTCTTTCATTCTCTCTTTCTCTTCCGGTTAGTCTTAGCGGGAGAGAGGTAGAAAGGGAGAAGATTCTCTCTCATTCTCTATCGCTCTCTTTATTTATATATTTTTCATTCAGTCTCTCTCTCTCATTCTCTTTCATTCTATCTCTTTCTATATTTCATTCTCTCTCTCTCATTCCCTTTCTCTTTCTTTCTTTCATCCTATCTCTCTCTCTTCTTTTCTCTTATTCTCTCTATTTCATTATCTCTCTCTCTCTCTCTCTTTCTTTCCTTTGAACTAACAACTGATTGTGTAAACAGTGAAAGGGGGTTTTGTATATATCTTCTTTTCTTTATTTAGAATAACATGCATTAAGCTATCATTAATCCATAGTCCATTCTAACAGACATAGAGAGATTTTTTTCTTCTTCTTCTTCTTTCTTTTATTTATTTATTTATTTATTTATTTATTTATTTGTAACGTTTATTTGCATATTTGGAGATTCTTATAGGTTACATGATGACAGTCCAGGAGATCTGCAGACAAATGTTGTCATTTGTTAACTATCTAATTGTTTCCAAAAATATTCAATGAATACCAAGTATAAGTAATTATGGTTATCGTAGCACTGAAAAATAACATTTTCATTATCTAGAATTCCTTTATACGTATATCCTTTCTTGACAGGAGAGTTAGACGCTTTGCCGACTGTACCACCGAGATCTAAAATAATTAGAAAATCGGGCCTTATATATCTCCGACACTTTTATTATAGGCTTCTTTTTTTTGTCACTTTTGCCTTTCCTTTAATTTGATTATCATTCTCGTATTTAGGTATGTTGCTCAAATTTCTCTCCTGTCAAATCATCTTAATGCAAGTATGATATCACCATCACACTAATGATAGTTATGATAGGTTAATCTCGCTTCTGTTTAAAATGTGATGATTTAATTATTAGGTTAATTTTTGTAATGATATAATAATATTGGTTCATCTTCTGGAAATTAATTTATCAATATACAATTAACGTCAGTAAATCAAGCATTTAATAAATTATCTTCCTTTTTTTAAACAGAATTATTTTCGACTATCAAAGACAGACGAGAAAGAGTTAAGGTAATTATAACATGAAAAAGAGAGAACAAAAACGTATGAAATAAGAACCCAAATGAAAATAAAGACATTAAGAAAATACTATAAATGACTTACCGTCATTTTATCACTGATATTCCAACCAATACCTGTCAATCTTTTGAACAAAATGTTTATTAACGGTAATGTCGCAACAATATCAAAGTTTTTTCTTCTCTCTCTCTCTGTCTATTTCTCTTTCTTTCCGTCTTCGTCTCTATCCTTTATCGAACTCTTTCTTAATTCCTCTGTGTAATCTTGTACTGACTGTTTCACCCTCTTTTCCCTTCTCTCTCTACATATTTCTATCTCTTTTCTCCTTTTTTTCTCGCTCTCTCCTTCCTATTTCTCTCTCTCCTCTCCCCATTTCTCTCTCTCTGTCTTCCTCTCTCTCTGTCTGCCTGTCTGTTTCTCTCCATATTCTTAAGGTCTGCAAGTACAATCATTGAGGTTATTTACTCCGCTAATAAGG
The DNA here is from genome assembly GCA_017312705.2 of Penaeus japonicus. Classification (NCBI taxonomy): domain Eukaryota; kingdom Metazoa; phylum Arthropoda; class Malacostraca; order Decapoda; family Penaeidae; genus Penaeus; species Penaeus japonicus. The sequence goes on from BOPN01001060.1 coordinate 264,540, forward strand.
ATATCAAACGTAATCAATCTTCTTATGCTAAACAAGATTTGGTTATCATGAGTCTGCACTTGCATTCTTATATAGATTTGAATATTTTTAAGTATGGAATTGTCAATAAACATTCATTGTCATTATTCCACTAGAGGCTTAAATTGCAAATGACGATAATTGACGAATTTTATAAGAATGGGCAATTATTTCATGAAAGACCTACACACACACACACACAAATACACACACACACACACACACACACACACGCACATTTACGCACACATATATATATCACATCCTTGGCCACAAAAAGGTATCTGCTCACTCCACAACGAACAGAGAGACACAAGATGGCAAGAAATATAGTGATATGATCATGGTTATAATAACTCTATAGATATCTGTTCTCTCCACAAGCAAGAATAATACATGAGGTTTTGCAAGTCGTCAGTAATGAGGTGTTAATAAATACGGTCATTTTGACACTTCCAAAGGTTTTCGTGTTTTTTTCATAATTTTTAAAGCAAAAGACTAAGCTTGGGTCTTACTGAGTCACCTGTGAAACCAATTCGTAAAAATATTACACAATGACAAAATAGTATTCAAATCTGCTCTACTTAATTCTTAATTGGTGTATGGATATTTCAAATTACTTCTCTTCATTGATCTACTGAAGGTAACGAATGAAAAAAATAAGTATAGAGAGAAAGAGAAATAAAAAAAAGTAGGCATAAAAGATAGTAATGTCTTAATTTATTCCATGGAGAGATTTAGGTGGCATGACTTCCCTCTGCATTCCATTATCGTCGTTAACAACATATTCATTTCCTCTTCTATTCTGTGTTTGTGATGTATTTCTTATCATTTATATTAGCTGTAACTCTGACGATGTCCAGAGGCGATACCTGACTGTGCTTTTGTTTCACTTGTTGCATAGCATCTTTTGCATAACACTGTCTTTATTTCATGATTTCCCTAATACGCTTTTCATTCTCTCTCTCTCTCTCTCTTTCATCCGTTCTCTCTCATTCCATTTCTTGCATCTTCTCTCTGTCTTCTCTGTTTCTCTCTCATTCCATTTCTGTATCTTCTGCTTTCTGTTTCCTCATCTCATTTCCTTCCATCTTCTCTGTTTCTCTCTACTTCATTATCTCTCTCTTTAATTTTCTCTCTCTCTCTCTTTCATCCGTTCTCTCTCATTCCATTTCTTGCATCTTCTCTCTGTCTTCTCTGTTTCTCTCTCATTCCATTTCTTCCATCTTCTCTCTGTCTTCTGCTTTCCTCATTCATTTCTTCCATCTTCTCTCTGTCTTCTCTGTTTCTCTCTCATTCCATTTCTTCCATCTTCTCTGTTTCTCTCTACTTCATTATCTCTCTCTTTAATTTTCTCTCTCTCTCTCCCTTGAACTTACAACTGATTCGTGTAAACTGAAAAGGTGTTTTGTATATATTCCTTTCTTCTCTTCTTCTCCTCATCTTCTTTGTGTTGCTTATGCAATTATAGAACAACATGCATTAAAAAATGATCGATCAATATATATTTTTGTTGTTGATAACGTTTATTTGGGTATCTGGAAGTTCCAGAAGCAGCTTAATAACAGTCCAGAAGATCTGCAGACAAATGCTGTTTTTTATTTACTCAATTGCTTCCAAATATAATCAATGAAAGAGATATAGTGAACAAAGTTCTATGGAATATATATATATATATATATATATATATATATATATATATATATATATATATATATATATATATATATATATATGATATAAAATCTGAAAATGACAGTTAGTATGTATAATTTTATTTTGAATATAAAATAGATTGTAAAACTTAGCTCTTGTATTGTCTTTCTCTTTCCTATAAATTAATTATGATTAAGCGACGAAGAGAGATATTGAGGTGGAGAAAATGCAAATCCATGTTGATAATTATAATGACTATAAATATAAGCGTTTTGCAACTTCTTGATGGTTATATAGAGATAATCATGATGATAACAATAAACCTGTAAAATACTCACCATCATCTTTATTACTATCATAAACACAAATAAGTATAACTTATATATAAACTTATATCTATTATATATAACTTATATAAATATCATAAATAAACTATATAAACTTTCTCCACAAGCCAAAATCACTGAAAAGATTGTACAAGTGATCAGTAATAAACTATAATAAAAACCAAACAAATAATTTGTATGTTACGAATATTTTTATTTGCTATAATACTTGGAACAAATATTTTTATTTATTTATATATATATATTTTTATTCCTCTTATTTATTATTCTTATTTTCTACTCTTATTTATTATATTCTTATTTTTATATATTCCGTGCTCTTCACAATAACTTCATTACGCTTCCAAACGGACAATTTATATTATGCTTTTCCTTGTATTCTATTTTATGATTTTCCTGCTGATTTTGAAAACCTGACTATTATTGCTTAAATCAAATTAATAAAAATGAAGGAGAAAACGTCTCGAGGAATGTTTCAAATAATCTGAATAACAAAAGTTTTTTTTTGTAAATCTAATCGTAAATCACTGGAAAACAACCAGCCAATCGGACCAAGCAGAACCTCATGCAGATTTGAACCACCACAATCCGAGGCCTGTGCTGCCTTCCCCTGCGTGACTGCCGACCGAATGACCTTTGACCTCGAGTGGGGGACGTTATCTCCGAAGAGAACGCTCGTGAACCGCCAAACACTCGAAAATCGGGCCTTATATATCTCCAAGTCTTTTATGATTGATATTTTGTCACTTTTACCTAAACAAGTATTAGTTATTATGGTTATCCAAGCATTGGAAAATAACATTATCCTTATCTGCAATTCCCTTTTACGTATATGCTTCTGTTTGCAGGAGATCAGCAGAAATTTCTATACATCCAAATATTTTTCTAACATAAAATTAGGTTTAGCTACATCCATGTCAAAGTAAATATTTTTGCGTAATACTGAGTTACCTATTAATAAAGTTTATATGATATGTAATCCTGCTGAAGAGAATTTAGATGAATTATTAATCTCTCAAATTAATCCTCCATGTTATTTATAACGTGATTGTGTTAGAGAGAATCATTTTTTTCGCCCTTGTTAGATTAATATAATCACTTAGATTACAGTTACACCAAATGACATGTTGGAGAAAACTGTAAAGACAAATGGAGAGAATAATTTAATTTTAAAATAAATACTGTAAAATACTCACTTTTATTGTTATCATAAACAATATCTCTGCCGGTTTTCTCTCTTCGTTCTTTTCTGTGTCTACGCTGGATTTTTTTCCCTTTTTTTCCCATCTTCTGACTGTTTTACCTCCATTATCTCGTTATCTTTCTCTTTCATTCTCTCTCTCTCTTCCGGTTAGTCCTAGAGGGAGGGAGGGAGAGAGGTAAAAAGGGAGAAGATTCTCTGTCATTCTCTATCGCTCTCATTATTTATCTATTTTTCATTCAGTCTCTCTCTCTCATTCTCTTTCATTCTATCTCTTTCTCTATTTCATTCTCTCTCTCTCTCTCTCTCTCTCTCTTCTCTGTCTTTCTAATATATATATATATTAGGTTAAAAATTACACGAATAAGATGAAGAAGTAAAAAGTCTCGAGGGATGTTTCAAATAACCTGAATTTCTGCTCGAAATTGGTGTTAAATGAGTGAAAACAACCAGCCAATCGGACCAACCAGAACCTCATACAGATTTGAACCCACTCATAATCCGAGGCCTGTGCTGCCTTCCCTGCGTGACTGCCGACCGGAATGACCTTTGACCTCGAGTGGGGGACGTTATCTCCGAAGAGAACGCTCGTGAACCGCCAAACACGAGCAAGTGCCAAGGGCACCTGTTAACTTTTCCCGAGGAAAGACTTTTCTGGTCTCGAACCCGGGAACCTCCGACGCTGGAACCAACCTAATGAGAGTTAGACGCTTTGCCGACTGGACCACCGAGATCTAATTAAGGAAGTTGAAAATGGGTTCTTATATATCTCAAACTCTTTTATTAGAGACTTTTTGTCACTTTTACCTAAACAAGTATTAGTTATTATGGTTATCCAAGCATTGGAAAATAACATTTTTCTCATCTGCAATTCCCTTTTACGTAAATGCTTCGTCGGCAGGAGATCAGCAGTAAAATTTCTATACATCCATATATTTTCTCAACCTGAAATCAAGTTTATGTCATATGTATGTATTCTACGTAATTTAAGAATATTATTAAATGTTTATAAGTAGACTAATAATGCAATATATATATAAACAAATCATTATATTAAAGAGAATGATGTAACTATTCATCGCTGTAATCAATCATCTATGTTTTTAATTATTTTATTGTGCAAAAGAGAATTGTTTATTATTATCATTATTATTATTTATTTTATTTTTATTATTTGTTTATTTTTTATTTCTTTTTTTCTTTTTCTTTTTTTTTGCTCGTTAGATTACGATTAATTGTAAAGCAATAAATACCAAAGGCCATATGGGGGAAAACTGTAAAACAGCTGTGAGTGAAATATTTAACAAAAAAGCTAATAATACAAAATAAAAGTACACCATCATTTTTGTCATCAATATCTATGCCGGTTTCCTTTCTCCTTCTTGTCTCTCGTTTCTTTTTCTCTGTTTACCTTCTATCTTCACAGGGAATTCACTTCCTCCCCCCCCCCCCCCATTTTTCTCTTCATTATCGTTCTCTTTCCTTCTCTTCCGGTTAGTCTCAGAGGGAAGGGAGGGGAGAGAGGCAGAAAGGGTGAAGATCTTCTCATTCTCTGTCCCTCCATTTATTTATCTCTCTCAGCTCCCTCTCTCCCATTCTCTTTTCATTATATTTCTCTATTTCATTCTCTCTCTGCTCTCTTTTCTCTCTTCATCTTCTCTCTCGCTTATCCTTCTCTCATCTCTCTCATTTCATTATCTTTTCCTTCATTCTTTCTCTCTCTCGCTCTTCCCTGAAGTACAAGGATTGGTGCAAAACAGAAAAGGTATTTTTTTATATTTCTTTCTTTTCCTCTTCTCTGTTTTGCTTGTGCAGATATAGAATAACCTTTATTAAATCCATGGTTAATTCATAGTAATTCTAGCATTAATATTTTTTTGGTAACGTTTATTTTCATTTCTGGAGATTCCTACTTGTTCCATAATGAGTCCCAGGAGATCTAAATATCAAACTGCTGCTTTTTATTATTTAATTGTTTCCCAACATAAATCAATGCAAGTGATTTTTAGTGAAAAAAAGTTCCTGAGGAATTGGCAAAATTTATCAGAAAGCAGGATCTTTACTATGAACAGCAAAATGATTAGTAAAACTTTCTTCGCTCCAGAATTCCTTCTCTTTCTCTTGAAGTATTCTCATTTTCTCATTTCATTATTTTTCTCTTCTCGCTCTTTCCCTTGAAATACCAATTTATTTTTCTAAACAGCCAAAAGGTGTTTTATTTTCAAATCAGTGAGCGACGAACAGGGAGACACGTGGTGGCGGAGAATATTATGTTGATGGTTATAATGACTCCGAGAATGTCCGCTTTCTTCACAAGTCATGATTGTGCCAGTCGTCAGTAATGGAGTATTAACAAATACAGTTTTCACATATATATATATATATATATATGTTCTTCTCTCCATCTTTTCCTCTTCCGTGTTTTTCACAATAACATGTATTTTGCAAAACAAACAATTGCTTAACTTATTAGCATAAGCCAATCTTTAATTTCGCTTACTGATCTGCCGTAGTTTCTTATTTCGTTTTTTTTTTTTTTTTTTTTTTTTTTTTTTTTTTAATTTTTTTCTGGTTAAAATTGAATAAGTAAAAGTGAAGGAGTGAAAACTCTCAAGGAATGTTTTAAATAATCTAATAACTCTTCTTCACTCCAAATTGATGTTAAATCACTGGAAAACAACCAGCCAATCGGACCAACCAGAACCTCATAGATTTGGAACCCACTATAACTGAGGCCTGTGCTGCCTTCCTGCGTGACTCCGACCGGAATGACCTTGACCTCGAGTGGGGGACGTTATCTCCGAAGAGAACGCTCGTGAACCGCCAAACACGAGCAAGTGCCAAGGGCACCTGTTAACTTTTCCCGAGGAAAGATTTTTCTGGTCTCGAACCCGGGAACCTCCGACGCTGGAACCAACCTAATGAGAGTTAGACGCTTTGCCGACTGTACCACCGAGATCTAAGATAATTACTCGAAAATCGGGCATTATATATCTCCAAGTCTTTTATTGTAGTCTTTTCGTCACTTTTACCTGAACAAGTATTAGTTATTATGGTTATCCAAGCATTGGAAAATAACATTTTCATTATCTGCAATTCCCTTTTACGTATATGCTTCGTCGCAGGAGATCAGCAGTAAAATTTCTATACATCCATATATTTTTTTAAACTGTGAAATTAAGATTACGTCTGAATTCAAAATTAATATTTTTACATTAATTCTCTATAAGTTATCTATTAATAAAGTATATATATATGTAATTCCGCTGAAGAGAATTTAGATGAATTATTAATCTCTCAAATTAATCCTCCATGTTATTGATAACGTGATTGTGTTAAAGAGAATCTCTTTTTTTTCGTTCCTAATTAGATTAATATGATCAATTAGATTACAACTACACCAAAGGACATATTGGAAAAAAAATGTATAAACAAAGTCAGAGAGAACACGGAATTTTAAAATAAATACTGTAAAATACTCATCCTTATTGTTATCATAAACAATATCTCTGCCGGTTTTCTCTCTTCGTTCTTTTCTGTGTTTTTTTTCCCTTTTTTCCCATCTTCTGACTGTTTTACCTCCATCCCCCTCTCCCTCTCTCATTATCTTTCTCTTTCATTTTCTCTTTATCTCTTCCGGTTAGTCTTAATTTGTCTGTTGTTTAAATTTCTTCATTCATTCATCTTATTTCAATAGAAGCAAAAAATTGTAAATGACGATAATAGACGATTTTTTTTATGAATTGGGTAAATTGTTTCGTGAAAGACTACAAACACACACACACACACAAACACACACACGCACAAACACACACACACACACACACACACACACACACACACGCACACACACACACACACACAAGATCACATCCTTGGCCACATTTTATGAGTAAAAAAATGATTCCAAATCTGATGTTTGCTTTCATTCTCTCTCTCTCTCTCTCTCTCTCTCTCTCTCTCTCTCTCTCTCTCTCTCTCTCTCTCTCTCTCTCTCTCTCTCTCTCTCTCTTTTCCATAAGCTAATAAAAAAGAGCAACGAACAGAGAGACACAAGCTGGCAAGAAATATAGTGATATGATCATGGTTATAATAACTCTATAGATATCTGTTCTCTCCACAAGCCAGAATAATACATGAGGTTTTGCAAGTCGTCAGTAATGGAGTGTTAATAACTACGGTCATTTTGACATTTCCAAAGATTTTCGTGTTTTTTCATAATTTTTAAAGCAAAAGACTAAGCTTGGGTCTTACTGAGTCACCTGTGAAACCAATTTCAAACATACACAATGACAAAATAGTATTCAAATCTGCTCGATTTAATTCTTAATCGGTGTATGGATATTTCAAATTACTTCTCTTCATTGATCTACTGAAGATAACGAATGAAAAAATAAGTATAGAGAGAAAGAGAGAGAAAAAGAAGTAGGCATAAAAGATAGTTATGCCTTAATTTATTCCATGGAGAGATATAGTGGCACGACTTCCCTCTGCATTCCATTATCGTCGTTATATAAATATATCTACTTCCTTCTATTTCAGTTTGTGATGTATTTCTTATCATTTATATTAGCTGTAACTCTAACGATGTCCAGAGGCGATACTTGACTGTGCTTTTGTTTCACTTGTTGCATAGCATCTTTTACATAACACTGTCTTTATTTCATGATTTCCCTAATACGCTTTTCATTCTCTCTCTCTCTCTCTCTTTCATCCGTTCTCTCTCATTCCATTTCTTGCATCTTCTCTCTGTCTTCTCTGTTTCTCTCTCATTCCATTTCTTCCATCTTCTCTGTTTCTCTCTACTTCATTATCTCTCTCTTTAATTTTCTCTCTCTCTCTTTTTCATCCGTTCTCTCTCATTCCATTTCTTCCATCTTCTCTCTGTCTTCTCTGTTTCTCTCTCATTCCATTTCTTCCATCTTTTCTCTGTTTCTCTCTTCTTCATTATCATCTTTATTGCTTACTCAATAATGATGATAATGATCATCCTCATATCTTGCCGCTCCATCTCTCAAGCCAACATCGGGTCGTGTCATTGACGACCTTCAGGTCATTGTCAGTACAGGATGGACTCAGTGAGCATGATGACATAATGTGCTCCATTGTTTAACTGGCTCCACAAGGGCAGCATTCTGGGTTGAATTGAATGCCCCCATTTTACCATACTATTCCCAGTTCTAGCCACTTTTGCCCTAGCTCTATTGAGTGTTACCCATTGCACGCGGGGTAACTCTGTGCCAGGTGGTAGGCACTCGCTTGGGTCTGGCAGTGCTACAGTTGTAGTATGTGGATCTATTTCATTCCACTTTGATATCCTATATGATTGTGGAGTCATGTTAGGGAGACCAGCCACTGTTGTGAAACTCCTACGTGATTTTTGAGCGTTTTGCTACTTCTTGATGGTTGTATAGAGATAATCATGATGATAACAATACACCTGTAAAATACTCACCATCATCCTTATTGCTATCATAAACAATATCTGTGCCGCTTTTCTTTCTCTCTTCTCCATTTTTCTTTTCTCTGTCTACGCAGGAATCTGTTTTCATTTCATCCCATCTTCTGACTGCCCCCCCCCCCCTCTCTCTCATTATCTTTCTGTTTCCTTTTCTCTTTCTCTCTCTTTCGCTTGGTCCTAGAGGGAGGAAGGGACGGAGAAAGGTAGGTAGGGAGGAGATTCTTTCTCGTTCTCTATCCTTTCCTTTCTTTCTCTCAATCTCTCAAATTCTCTTCATTCTATCTCTATTTCATTCTCTCATTCCATTTCTTGCATCTTCTCTTGTCCTCTCTGCTTTCTCTCTATTTCATTATCTCTCTCTCTCCTTTGAACTTACAACTGATTTGTGTAAACGGAAAAGGTGTTTTTGTATATATTTCTTTCTTCTCTTCTCCTCATCTTCTTTGTTTTGTTTATGCAATTAAAGAAAACATGCATTAAACTATTATCGATCAATATATATTTTTGTTGTTGATAACGTTTATTTGGGTATCTGGAAGTTCCAGAAGCAGCTTAATAACAGAAAACCTGCAGACAAATGCTGTTTTTTATTTACTTAATTGCTTCCAAATATAATCAATGAAAGAAATATAGTGAAAAAAAGTCTCCAGGAATATATATATATATACACATATATATATATATATATATATATATATATATATATATATATATATATATATATATGTATGTATATATATATATGATATAAAATCGAAATGACAGTTAAAGGTATAATTTTATTTTGAATATAAAGGGATTGCAAAACTTAGCTCTTGTATTGTCTTTCTCTTTCCTATAAATTAATAATGATTAAGCGACGAAGAGAGAGACACGAGGTGGCGCAAAATGCAAATCCATGTTGATAATTATAATGACTATAAATATAAGCGTTTTGCAACTTCTTAATGGTTGTATAGAGATAATCATGATGATAACAATAAACCTGTAAAATACTCACCATCATCTTTATTGCTATCATAAACAATAAATAAGTATAACTTATATATAAACTTATATCTATTATATATAACTTATATAAATATCATAAATAAACAATATAAACTTTCTCCACAAGCCAAAATCATTGAAATGATTGTACAAGTGATCAGTAATAAACTATAATAAAAACCAAACAAATAATTTGTATGTTACAAATATTTTATTTTTTACATAATAATGGAAATAAATATTTTTATTTATTTATATATATATATATTTATATTCCTCTTATCTATTATTCTTATTTTCTACTCTTATTTATTATATTCTTATTTTTATATATTCCGTGCTCTTCACAATAACTTGCATTACGCTTCCAAACGGACAATTTATCTTATGCTTTTCCTTGTATTTTATTTTATGATTTTCCTTGCTGATTTTTGAAAACCTAGATTTGCTTTTGTTTAAAATCAAATTGATAAAAATGGAGGAGTAAAAAGTCTCGAGGAATGTTTCAAATAATCTGAATAACCTAATTCTTTAAAATTGATCGTAAATGCCTAGAAAACAACCAGCCAACTGGAGCAACCAGAACCTCATACAGATTTCCGAACCCACCATAATCCGAGGCCTGTGCTGCCTTCCCTGCGGACTGGCGACCGGAATGACCTTTGACCTCGAGTGGGGGACGTTATCTCCGAAGAGAACGCTCGTGAACCGCCAACACGAGCAGCGCCAAGGGCACCTGTTAACTTTTCCCGAGGAAAGATTTTTCTGGTCTCGAACCCGGGAACCTCCGACGCTGGAACCAACCTAATGAGAGTTAGACGCTTTGCCGACTGGACCACCGAGATCTAATTAAGGAAGTTGAAAATGGGTTCTTATATATCTCAAACTCTTTTATTAGAGACTTTTTGTCACTTTTACCTAAACAAGTATTAGTTATTATGGTTATCCAAGCTTTCGAAAATAACATTATCTGCAATTCCCTTTTACGTAAATGCTTCGTCGGCAGGAGATCAGCAGTAAAATTTCTATACATCCATATATTTTCTCAACCTGAAATCAAGTTTATGTCATATGTATGTATTCTACGTAATTTAAGAATATTATTAAATGTTTATAAGTAGACTAATAATGCAATATATATAAACAAATCATTATATTAAAGAGAATTGATGTAATCATTCATCGCTGTAATCAATCATCTATAAGTTTTGAATATTTTTGAAAAAAAAAAGAGAATTATTATTATTATTATTATTATTATTATTATTATTTATTTATTTTATTATTTTTTTTTTTTTTTTTTTTTTTTTTTTTTTTTTTTTTTTTTTTTTTTGCTCGTTATTAGATTAATATGATTAATTGTAAAGCAATAAGACCAAAGGCCATATGGGGGAAAACTGTAAAAACAGTCAGAGTGAACATGGAATAAAAAAATAATAATAAATAAATAAAATAAAAGTACACCATCATTTTTATTATCGTAATATCTATGCCGGTTTCCTTTCTCTCCTCTTCTGTCTCTGTTTTTTTCTGTTTAATTTTCTATCTTCACAGGAATCTGATCTCCTCCCCCTCCCCTATTTCTTCATTATCGTTCTCTTTCCTTCTCTTCCGGTTAGTCCTAGAGGGAAGGAGGGAGAGAGGTAGAAAGGGAGTAGATTCTCTTCACTTCGTCCTCCATTTATTTATCTCTTCCTAAATTTTCTCTCTCTCTCCCATTCTCTTTCATTATATTTCTCTATTTCATTCTCTCTCTAGTTCTCTTTCTCTCTTTCATCTTCTCGCTTATCCTTTCTCTCATTCTCTATTTCATTATCTTTCTCTCTTCATTCTTCTCTCTCTCTCGCTCTTCCCCTGAAGTAACAAGTGATTTGTGCAAACAGTGGAAAAGGTATTTTATATTTCTTTCTTTTCCTCTTCTCTGTTTTGCTTGTGCAGATATAGAATAACCTTTATTAAACTATTATCAATCCATAGTAATTCTAGCATGAATATTTTTTTGGTAACGTTAATTTTCATTTCTGGAGATTCCTACTTGTTCCATAATAACAGTCCAGGAGATCTGAAGACAAATGTTGCTTTTTATTATTTAATTGTTTCCAAATATAATCAATGCAAGTGATTTAGTGAAAAAAAAAAGTCTCGAGGAATTTGTAAAATCTCAGTGACAGAGTTACAGGATCTTTTTACTATGAATATAAAATGATTGCAAAACTTCTCTTCGCTCCAGAATTCCCTTTCTCTTTCTTTGAAGTATTTCTCTCATTTTCTCTATTTCATTACTTTCTCTCTTCTCGCTCTTTCCTTGAAATAACAATTTATTTTTCTAAACAGTCAAAAGGTGTTTTATTTTCAAATCAGTGAGCGACGAACAGGGAGACACGTGGCAGGAGAATATTATGTTGATGGTTATAATGACTCCGAGAATGTCCGCTTTCTTCACAAGTCATGATTGTGCCAGTCGTCAGTAAATATATTAACAAATACAGTTTTCATATATATATATATATATATATGTTCTTCTCTCCATCTTTTCCTCTTCCGTGTTTTTCACAATAACACATTTTGCAAACAAACAATTGCTTAACTTATTAGCATAAGCCAATCTACTTTCGCTTAATGATTTGCCGTAGTTTCTTATTTCGTTTTTTTTTTTTTTTTTTTTTTTTTTTTTTTTTTAGCTAAATTATTATCTGGTTAAAATTGAATAAGTAAAAGAGAAGGAGTGAAAATCCTCAAGGAATGTTTTAAATAATCTGCACAACCTTTTCTGCTCCAAATTGATGTTAAATCACTGGAAAACAACCAGCCAATCGGACCAACCAGAACCTCATACAGATTTGAACCCACTCATAATCCGAGGCCTGTGCTGCCTTCCCTGCGTGACTGCCGACCGGAATGACCTTTGACCTCGAGTGGGGGACGTTATCTCCGAAGAGAACGCTCGTGAACCGCCAAACACGAGCAAGTGCCAAGGGCACCTGTTAACTTTTCCCGAGGAAAGATTTTTCTGGTCTCGAACCCGGGAACCTCCGACGCTGGAACCAACCTAATGAGAGTTAGACGCTTTGTCGACTGTACCACCGAGATCTAATAAGGAAGGCGAAAATCGAGCATTATATATCGCCAAGTCTTTTATTAGAGACTTTTTGTCAGTTTTACCTAAACAAGTATTAATTATTATGGTTATCCAAGCATTGGAAAATAACATTTTCATTATCTGCAATTCCCTTTTACGTATATGCTTCGTCGGCAGGAGATCAGCAGTAAAATTTCTATACATCCATATATTTTCTCAACCTGAAATCAAGTTTATGTCATATGTATGTATTCTACGTAATTTAAGAATAAATGTTATTAAATGTTTATAAGTAGACTAATAATGCAATATATATAAACAAATTACTATATTAAAGAGAATTTATGTAATCATTCATCGCTGTAATCAATCATCTATAAGTTATTTTGAATATTTTTATTGTGCAAAAGATAATTATTATTATTATTATCATTATTATTATTATATATTTATTTTATTATTTGCTTTATTTTTTATTTCTTTTTTTTATTTTTATTTTTATTTTTGCTCGCTATTAGATTAATATGATTAACTGTAAAGCAATAACACCAAAGGCCATATGGGGGGAAACTGTAAAAACAGTCAGAGTGAACATGGAATAAAAAATATAATAATAAATAAATAAAATAAAAGTACACCATCATTTTTATTATCGTAATATCTATGCCGGTTTTCTTTCTCCTCTTCTTGTCCCTCGTTTTTTTTCTGTTTAATTTTCTATCTTCACAGGAATCTAATTTCCTCCCCCCCCCCCCCCCCCCCCCCATTTTTCTCTTTCATTATCGTTCTCTTTCCTTCTCTTCCGGTTAGTCCTAGAGGGAAGGAGGGAGAAAGGCAGAAAGGGAGAAGATTCTCTCTCATTCTCTGTCCCTCCATTTATTTATCTCTCTCAGTCTCTCTCTCTCTCTCCCATTCTCTTTCATTATACTTCTCTATTTCATTCTCTCTCTCGTTCTCTTTCTCTCTTTCATCTTCTCTCTCTTATCCTTTCTCTCATTTTCTCTGTTTCATTATCTTTCTCTCTTTCATTCTTTCTCTCTCTCTCTCGCTCTTCCCCCTTGAAGTACGGGTGATTTGTAGCAAATGAGCAAAGGTATTGTTATGTTTTCTTTCTTTTCCTCTTCTGTTTTTTGTTTAGCAGATTAGAAGAATCCTTTATTAAACTATTATTAATTCAGGTAATTTTTATATTAATATTTTTTGAACGCTTATTTTCATTTTGAGATCTTAACGTCTGTTAACAGTCCAGAGATAACTGAAGGCAACTGTTGTTTTTATTATTTAATTGTTTCCAAATATAATCAATGCAAGTAATTTAGTGGAAGAAAAAAAAGTCTCGAGGAATTTACAAAATCTCAATGACAGAGTTACAGGATCTTTTTTACTTCATGAATATAAAATGATTGCAAAACTTCTCTTCGCTCCAAGCAGTAGCCCCTTTCTCTTTCTTTAAGTATTTCTCTCATTTTCTCTATTTCATTACTTTTCTCTCTTTCTCGCTCTTTCCCTTGAAATAACAACTTATTTTTCTAAACAGTCAAAAGGTGTTTTATTTTCAAATCAGTGAGCGACGAACAGGGAGGCACGAGGTGGCGGAGAATATTATGTTGATGGTTATAATGACTCCGAGAATGTCCGCTTTCTTCACAAGTCATGATTGTGCCAGTCGTCAGTAATGAAGTTTTAATAAATACAGTTTTCATATATATAAATTAAAGAGATCAAACATTCCATTTTTTCGTGACATTCGATTACAAATGAAGACTTACTTATTTTATCGTTTATTTGTACTACTGAAATTGATTAATGAATTCAATAATATACTTTGCAAAACAAACAATTGCTTAACTTATTAGCATAAGCCAATATTTAATTTCGCTTACTGATCTGCCGTAGTTTCTTATTTCGTTTTTTTTTTTTCTTTTTTTTTTAGCTAAATATTATCTGCTAAAATTGAATAAGTAAAGTGAAGGGAGTGAAAACTCTCAAGGAATGTTTCAAATAATCTGAATATCCTTTCTGCTCCAAATTGTTGTTAAATAAGCGAAAAACAACCAGCCAATCGGACCAACCAGAACCTCATACAGATTTGAACCCACTCATAATCCGAGGCCTGTGCTGCCTTCCCTGCGTGACTGCCGACCGGAATGACCTTTGACCTCGAGTGGGGGACGTTATCTCCGAAGAGAACGCTCGTGAACCGCCAAACACGAGCAAGTGCTAGCGGGCACCTGTTAACTTTTCCCGAGGAAAGATTTTTCTGGTCTCGAACCCGGGAACCTCCGACGCTGGAACCAACCTAATGAGAGTATTTTATTGACTGGACCACCGAGATCTGGGTATAATTTCGAAAATCGGGCATTATATATCTCCAAGTCTTTTATTGTAGTCTTTTTGTCACTTTTACCTGAACAAGTATTAGTTATTATGGTTATCCAAGCATTGGAAAATAACATTATCTGCCATTTCCTTTTACGTATATGCTTCGTCGGCAGGAGATCAGCAGTAAAATTTCTATACATCCATATATTTTCTTAATATGAAATTATGTTTATGTCTAAGTCAAAGTAAATATTTTTACATAATACTATAAGTTATCTATTAATAAAGTATATATATGTAATTCCGCTGAAGAGAATTTAGATGAATTATTAATCTCTCAAATTAATCATCCATGTTATTTTTAATTTGATTGTGTTAAAGAGAATTTTTTTTTTTTTTTCGTTCCTAATTAGAGTAATATAATCACTTATATTACAGTTACACCAAAGGACATGTTGGAGAAAACTGTAAAGACAAAGTCAGAGAGAACACGGAATTTTAAAATAAATACTGTAAAATACTCATTTTTATTGTCATTATAAACAATATCTCTGCCGGTTTTCTCTCTTCTCTCTTCTGTGTCTACGCAGGATTTTTTTTTTCTCTCTTTTTTTCCTTTTTTCCCCTCTTCTGACTGTTTTTCCTCCATTATCTCATTATCCTTCTCTTTCATTCTCTCTTTCTCTTCCGGTTAGTCTTAGCGGGAGAGAGGTAGAAAGGGAGAAGATTCTCTCTCATTCTCTATCGCTCTCTTTATTTATATATTTTTCATCCAGTCTTCTCTATCTTTCATTCTATCTCTTCTATATTTTATCTTCTCTCTCATTCCCTTTCTTCTTTCTTTCATCCTATCTCTCTTCTTTTCTCTCTTATTCTCTCTATTTCATTATCTCTCTCTCTCTCTCTCTTTCTTTCCTTTGAACTAACAACTGATTGTGTAAACAGTGAAAGGGGGTTTTGTATATATCTTCTTTTCTTTATTTAGAATAACATGCATTAAGCTATCATTAATCCATAGTCCATTCTAACAGACATAGAGAGATTTTTTTCTTCTTCTTCTTCTTTCTTTTATTTATTTATTTATTTATTTATTTATTTATTTGTAACGTTTATTTGCATATTTGGAGATTCTTATAGGTTACATGATGACAGTCCAGGAGATCTGCAGACAAATGTTGTCATTTGTTAACTATCTAATTGTTTCCAAAAATATTCAATGAATACCAAGTATAAGTAATTATGGTTATCGTAGCACTGAAAAATAACATTTTCATTATCTAGAATTCCTTTATACGTATATCCTTTCTTGACAGGAGAGTTAGACGCTTTGCCGACTGTACCACCGAGATCTAAAATAATTAGAAAATCGGGCCTTATATATCTCTCCGACACTTTTATTATAGGCTTCTTTTTTTGTCACTTTTGCCTTTCCTTTAATTTGATTATCATTCTTAATTTGTATGTTGTTTAAATTTCCTTATCAAATCATCTTAATGGCAAATATGATCATTCACGCTATTTACATTCCCGTTGATAAGGTTATTAGATATATTAATCTGCTTCTGTTAAACAAACAATAATTATTGTGCTAATTTTTTTGTAATGATAATAATAATGATATCTTTATCTTCTGAAATTAATTTATCATACGCACAATTAACGTCAGTAAATCAAGCATTTAATAAATTATCTTCCTTTTTTAAACAGAATTATTTTCGACTATCGTTAATAGACGAAGCTTTAAAAGAGTTAAGGTAATTATAACATGAAAAAGAGAGAACAAAAACGTATGAAATAAGAACCCAAATGAAAATAAAGACATTAAGAAAATACTATAAATGACTTACCGTCATTTTATCACTGATATTCCAACCAATACCTGTCAATCTTTTGAACAAAATGTTTATTAATGCATAATGTCTAAACAATATCGTGCTTTTTCTCTCTCTCTCTCTCTGTCTATTTCTCTTTCTTTCCGTCTTCGTCTCTATCCTTTATCGAACTCTTTCTTAATTCCTATCTTATGTCTGACTGTTTCACCCTCTTTTTCCCTTCTCTCTCTCTACATATATTTCTATCTCTTTCTCCTTTTTTCTCGCTCTCTCCTTCTCCCTATTTCTCTCTCTCTCTCCTTCTCCCCATTTCTCTCTCTCTGTCTTCCTCCCTCTCTGTCTGCCTGTCTGTTTCTTCCTTCCATATTCTTAAGGTCTGCAAGTACAATCATTGAGGTTATTTGCATTCTCGCTAATAAGGATATCAAACGTAATCAATCTTCTTATGCTAAACAAGTATTGGTTATCATGAGGCCCGCACTTGCATTCTTATATAGATTTGAACATTTTTAAGTATGGAATTGTCAATAAACATTCATTGTCATTATTCCACTAGAGGCTTAAATTGCAAATGACGATAATTGACGAATTTTATAAGAATGGGGTAAATTATTTCGCGAAAGACCACACACACACACACACAAATACACACACACACACACACACACACACACGCACATTTACGCACACATATATATATCACATCCTTGGCCACAAAAAGGTATCTGCTCACTCCACAACGAACAGAGAGACACAAGATGGCAAGAAATATAGTGATATGATCATGGTTATAATAACTCTATAGATATCTGTTCTCTCCACAAGCAAGAATAATACATGAGGTTTTGCAAGTCGTCAGTAATGAGGTGTTAATAAATACGGTCATTTTGACACTTCCAAAGGTTTTCGTGTTTTTTTCATAATTTTTAAAGCAAAAGACTAAGCTTGGGTCTTACTGAGTCACCTGTGAAACCAATTTCAAACATACACAATGACAAAATAGTATTCAAATCTGCTCTACTTAATTCTTAATTGGTGTATGGATATTTCAAATTACTTCTCTTCATTGATCTACTGAAGGTAACGAATGAAAAAAATAAGTATAGAGAGAAAGAGAAATAAAAAAAAGTAGGCATAAAAGATAGTAATGCCTTAATTTATTCCATGGAGAGATTTAGTGGCATGACTTCCCTCTGCATTCCATTATCGTCGTTAAATAAATATATTCATTTCCTCTTCTATTTCAGTTTGTGATGTATTTCTTATCATTTATATTAGCTGTAACTCTGACGATGTCCAGAGGCGATACCTGACTGTGCTTTTGTTTCACTTGTTGCATAGCATCTTTTGCATAACACTGTCTTTATTTCATGATTTCCCTAATACGCTTTTCATTCTCTCTCTCTCTCTCTCTTTCATCCGTTCTCTCTCATTCCATTTCTTGCATCTTCTCTCTGTCTTCTCTGTTTCTCTCTCATTCCATTTCTTGCATCTTCTCTCTGTCTTCTCTGTTTCTCTCTCATTCCATTTCTTCCATCTTCTCTGTTTCTCTCTACTTCATTATCTCTCTCTTTAATTTTCTCTCTCTCTCTCTTTCATCCGTTCTCTCTCATTCCATTTCTTGCATCTTCTCTCTGTCTTCTCTGTTTCTCTCTCATTCCATTTCTTCCATCTTCTCTGTCTTCTCTGTTTCTCTCTCATTCCATTTCTTCTATCTTCTCTCTGTTTCTCTCTCATTCCATTTCTTCCATCTTCTCTGTTTCTCTCTACTTCATTATCTCTCTCTTTAATTTTCTCTCTCTCTCTCCCTTGAACTTACAACTGATTCGTGTAAACTGAAAAGGTGTTTTGTATATATTCCTTTCTTCTCTTCTTCTCCTCATCTTCTTTGTGTTGCTTATGCAATTATAGAACAACATGCATTAAAAAATGATCGATCAATATATATTTTTGTTGTTGATAACGTTTATTTGGGTATCTGGAAGTTCCAGAAGCAGCTTAATAACAGTCCAGAAGATCTGCAGACAAATGCTGTTTTTTATTTACTCAATTGCTTCCAAATATAATCAACAGAAAGAGATAGTAATAAAGTCTCCAGGAATATATATATATATATATATATATATATATATATATATATATATATATATATATATATATATATATATATATATATGATATAAAATCGAAATGACAGTTAAAGGTATAATTTTATTTTGAATATAAAGGGATTGCAAAACTTAGCTCTTGTATTGTCTTTCTCTTTCCTATAAATTAATTATGATTAAGCGACGAAGAGAGAGACACGAGGTGGAGAAATGCAACCATACATTATAATTATAATGACTATAAATATAAGCGTTTTGCAACTTTTTGATGGTTATATAGAGATAATCATGATGATAACAATAAACCTGTAAAATACTCACCATCATCTTTATTACTATCATAAACAATAAATAAGTATAACTTATATATAAACTTATATCTATTATATATAACTTATATAAATATCATAAATAAACTATATAAACTTTCTCCACAAGCCAAAATCACTGAAAAGATTGTACAAGTGATCAGTAATAAATCAGACAAAACCAAACAAATAATTTGTATGTTACGAAATATTTTTATTTTGCTATAATACTTGGAACAAATATTTTTATTTATTTATATATATATATTTTTATTCCTCTTATTTATTATTCTTATTTTCTACTCTTATTTATTATATTCTTATTTTTATATATTCCGTGCTCTTCACAATAACTTCATTACGCTTCCAAACGGACAATTTATATTATGCTTTTCCTTGTATTCTATTTTATGATTTTCCTTGCTGATTTTTGAAAACCTAGATTTGCTATTGTTTAAAATCAAATTAATAAAAATGAAGGAGGAAAACGTCTCGAGGAATGTTTCAAATAATCTGAATAACCTAATTCTTTAAAATTGATCGTAAATGCCTAGAAAACAACCAGCCAATCGGACCAACCAGAACCTCATACAGATTTGAACCCACTCATAATCCGAGGCCTGTGCTGCCTTCCCTGCGTGACTGCCGACCGGAATGACCTTTGACCTCGAGTGGGGGACGTTATCTCCGAAGAGAACGCTCGTGAACCGCCAAACACTCGAAAATCGGGCCTTATATATCTCCAAGTCTTTTATGATTGATATTTTGTCACTTTTACCTAAACAAGTATTAGTTATTATGGTTATCCAAGCATTGGAAAATAACATTATCATTATCTGCAATTCCCTTTTACGTATATGCTTCGTCGGCAGGAGATCAGCAGTAAAATTTCTATACATCCAAATATTTTCTTAACATAAAATTAGGTTTGTACATCCATGTCAAAGTAAATATTTTTGCGTAATACTGAGTTACCTATTAATAAAGTTTATATGATATGTAATCCTGCTGAAGAGAATTTAGATGAATTATTAATCTCTCAAATTAATCCTCCATGTTATTTATAACGTGATTGTGTTAGAGAGAATCATTTTTTTTCGTTCCTTGTTAGATTAATATAATCACTTAGATTACAGTTACACCAAATGACATGTTGGAGAAAACTGTAAAGACAAAGTCAGAGAGAACACGGAATTTTAAAATAAATACTGTAAAATACTCACTTTTATTGTTATCATAAACAATATCTCTGCCGGTTTTCTCTCTTCGTTCTTTTCTGTGTCTACGCTGGATTTTTTTCCCTTTTTTTCCCATCTTCTGACTGTTTTACCTCCATTATCTCGTTATCTTTCTCTTTCATTCTCTCTCTCTCTTCCGGTTAGTCCTAGAGGGAGGGAGGGAGAGAGGTAAAAAGGGAGAAGATTCTCTGTCATTCTCTATCGCTCTCATTATTTATCTATTTTTCATTCAGTCTCTCTCTCTCATTCTCTTTCATTCTATCTCTTTCTCTATTTCATTCTCTCTCTCTCTCTCTCTCTCTCTCTTCTCTGTCTTTCTAATATATATATATATTAGGTTAAAAATTACACGAATAAGATGAAGAAGTAAAAAGTCTCGAGGGATGTTTCAAATAACCTGAATTTCGTTTCTCGAAATTGGTGTTAAATGAGGAAAACAACCAGCCAATCGACCAACCAGAACCCATACAGATTTGAACCCACTCATAATCCGGAGGCCTGTGCTGCCTTCCTGCGTGACCGCCGGACCGAATGACTTTGACCTCGAGTGGGGGACGTTATCTCCGAAGAGAACGCTCGTGAACCGCCAAACATTACAAGTGCCAGCCATACTTAACTTTTCCCGAGGAAAGACTTTTCTGGTCTCGAACCCGGGAACCTCCGACGCTGGAACCAACCTAATGAGAGTTAGACGCTTTGCCGACTGGACCACCGAGATCTAATTAAGGAAGTTGAAAATGGGTTCTTATATATCTCAAACTCTTTTATTAGAGACTTTTTGTCACTTTTACCTAAACAAGTATTAGTTATTATGGTTATCCAAGCATTGGAAAATAACATTTTTCCCCATCTGCAATTCCCTTTACGTAAATGCTTCGTCGGCAGGAGATCAGCAGTAAAATTTATATACATCCATATATTTTCTCAACCCAAATCAAGTTTATGTCATATGTATGTATTCTACGTAATTTAAGAATATTATTAAATGTTTATAAGTAGACTAATAATGCAATATATATAAACAAATCATTATATTAAAGAGAATTGATGTAATCATTCATCGCTGTAATCAATCATCTATAAGTTTTGAATATTTTTATTGTGCAAAAGAGAATTATTATTATTATTATCATTATTATTATTTATTTATTTTATTATTTATTATTTTTTATTTCTTTTTCTTTTTCTTTTTTTTGCTCGTTATTAGATTAATATGATTAATTGTAAAGCAATAACACCAAATATATGGGGAAAACTGTAAAAACAGTCAGAGTGAACATGGAATAAAAAAATAATAATAAATAAATAAAATAAAAGCAATACCATCATTTTTATTATTATCGTAATATCTATGCCGGTTTCCTTCTCCTCTTCTTGTCTCTCGTTTTTTTCTGTTTAATTTTCTATCTTCTATGTGGACCCACTCCCTCCCCCCCCCCCCCCCCATTTTTTCTCTTTCATTACTGTTCTCTTTCCTTCTCTTCCGGTTAATCCTAGAGGGAGGGAGAAGATTCTCTCATTCTCTGTCCCTCCATTTATTTATCTCTCTCTCTCTCCCATGCTCTTTCATTATATATCTCTATTTCATTCTCTCTCTCGTTCTCTTTCTTTCTCTCTTTCATCTTCTCTCTCTTATTTCTTTCTCTCATTCTCTCTATTTCATTATCTTTCTCTCTTTCATTCTTTCTCTCTCTCGCTTCCTTCCCCTTGAAGTGTCATGATTTGTGCAAACAGTGAAAAGGTATTTTTTTATATTTCTTTCTTTTCCTCTTCTCTGTTTTGCTTGTGCAGTTATAGAATAAACTTACAACTATTATTAACTACAGTAATTCTAGCATTAATATTTTTTGGTAATATTTTCATTTCTGGAGATCTTACTGTTCCATAATAACAGTCCAGGAGACTAAAGACAAATGTTGCTTTTATTATTGAATTATCAAATATATAATCAATGCAAGTGATTTAGTGAAAAAAGTCCCGAGGAATTTACAAAACTCAGTGACAGAGTTACAGGATCTTTTTACTATGAATATAAAATGATTGCAAAACTTCTCTTCGCTCCAGAATTCCCTTTCTCTTTTCTTGAAGTATTTCTCTCATTTTCTCTATTTCATTACTTTTCTCTCTTCTACTCTTCCCTTGAAATAACAATTTATTTTTCTAAACAGTCAAAAGGTGTTTTATTTTCAAATCAGTGAGCGACGAACAGGAGAATGCAGAGAATATGTTGATGGTTATAATGACTCCGGAGTAGTGTCCGCTTTCTTCACAAGTCAAGTGATTGCACATCGTCAGTAATGGAGTATTAACAATATAGCCACATATATATATATATATATATATGTTCTTCTCCATCTTTTTCCTCTTCCGTGTTTTTCACAATAACATGTATTTTGCAAAACAAACAATTGCTTAACTTATTAGCATAAGCCAATCTTTAATTTTCGCTTACTGATCTGCCGTAGTTTCTTATTTCGTTTTTTTTTTTTTTTTTTTTTTTTTTTAGCTAAATTATTATCTGGTTAAAATTGAATAAGTAAAAGTGAAGGAGTGAAAAACTCTCACAATGGTTTAAATAATCTGAATAACCTTCTGGGTCCCAAATTGATGTTAAATCACTGAAAAACAAACTGTTGGACCGGACCAACCAGAACCCATATGATTTGAACCCACTTAGCATCCGAGGCCAGGGCGCACTTTCCTGCGTGACTGCCGACCGGAATGACCTTGACCTCGAGTGGGGGACGTTATCTCCGAAGAGAACGCTCGTGAACCGCCAAACACGAGCAAGGCTATGGCACCTGTTAACTTTTCCCGAGGAAAGATTTTTCTGGTCTCGAACCCGGGAACCTCCGACGCTGAACCAACCATGAGTGAGATTGCTTGCTGACTGTACCACCGAGATCTAAGATAATTACTCGAAAATCGGGCATTATATATCTCCAAGTCTTTTATTGTAGTCTTTTCGTCACTTTTACCTGAACAAGTATTAGTTATTATGGTTATCCAAGCATTGAAAAATAAACATTTCATTTATCTGCAATTCCTTTTGATGTATGTTTCGTCGCAGGATGATCATAGAAAATTTTCTGTACATCCATATATTTTTTAACCTAAATTAAGATTACGTCTGAATTCAAATAATATTTTACATAATTCTATAAGTTATCTATTAATATCAGTATATATATGTAATCTCGCTGAAGAGAATTTAGATGAATTATTAATCTCTCAAATTAATCCTCCATGTTGATGATAATGTGATTAGTTAAAAGATAACTTTTTTTCGTTCCTAATTAGATTAATATGATCAATTAGATTACAACTACACCAAAGGACATATTGGAAAAAAAATGTATAAACAAAGTCAGAGAGAACACGGAATTTTAAAATAAATACTGTAAAATACTCATCCTTATTGTTATCATAAACAATATCTCTGCCGGTTTTCTCTCTTCGTTCTTTTCTGTGTTTTTTTTCCCTTTTTTCCCATCTTCTGACTGTTTTACCTCCATCCCCCTCTCCCTCTCTCATTATCTTTTCTTCATTTTCTCTTTATCTCTTCCGGTTAGTCTTAATTTGTCTGTTGTTTAAATTTTTTCAATCTATTCATCTTATTTCAAATAGAAGCAAAAATTGTAAATGACGATAATAGACGATTTTTTTATGAATTAGTAAATTGTTTCCGTGGTGACTACAACACACACACACACACACACACACACACACACACACACACACACACACACACACACACACACACACACACACACACACACACAAGATCACATCCTTGGCCACATTTTATGAGTAAAAAAATGATTCCAAAACTGATGTTTGCTTTCATTCTCTCTCTCTCTCTCTCTCTCTCTCTCTCTCTCTCTCTCTCTCTCTCTCTCTCTCTCTCTCTCTCTCTCTCTCTCTCTCTCTTTTCCATAAGCTAATAAAAAAGAGCAACGAACAGAGAGACACAAGCTGGCAAGAAATATAGTGATATGATCATGGTTATAATAACTCTATAGATATCTGTTCTCTCCACAAGCCAGAATAATACATGAGGTTTTGCAAGTCGTCAGTAATGGAGTGTTAATAACTACGGTCATTTTGACATTTCCAAAGATTTTCGTGTTTTTTCATAATTTTTAAAGCAAAAGACTAAACTTGGGTCTTACTGAGTCACCTGTGAAACCAATTTCAAACATACACAATGACAAAATAGTATTCAAATCTGCTCGATTTAATTCTTAATCGGTGTATGGATATTTCAAATTACTTCTCTTCATTGATCTACTGAAGATAACGAATGAAAAAATAAGTATAGAGAGAAAGAGAGAGAAAAAGAAGTAGGCATAAAAGATAGTTATGCCTTAATTTATTCCATGGAGAGATATAGTGGCACGACTTCCCTCTGCATTCCATTATCGTCGTTATATAAATATATTCATTTCCTCTTCTATTTCAGTTTGTGATGTATTTCTTATCATTTATATTAGCTGTAACTCTAACGATGTCCAGAGGCGATACTTGACTGTGCTTTTGTTTCACTTGTTGCATAGCATCTTTTACATAACACTGTCTTTATTTCATGATTTCCCTAATACGCTTTTCATTCTCTCTCTCTCTCTCTCTTTCATCCGTTCTCTCTCATTCCATTTCTTGCATCTTCTCTCTGTCTTCTCTGTTTCTCTCTCATTCCATTTCTTCCATCTTCTCTGTTTCTCTCTACTTCATTATCTCTCTCTTTAATTTTCTCTCTCTCTCTTTTTCATCCGTTCTCTCTCATTCCATTTCTTCCATCTTCTCTCTGTCTTCTCTGTTTCTCTCTCATTCCATTTCTTCCATCTTTTCTCTGTTTCTCTCTACTTCATTATCATCTGTATTGCTCACTCAATAATGATAATGATCATCATCATATCTTGCCGCTCCATCTCTCATGCCAACATCGGGTAGTGTCATTGACGACCTTCAGGTCATTGTCAGTACAGGATGGACTCAGTGAGCATGATGACATAATGTGCTCCATTGCTTGAATCTCGGCTCCACAAGGGCATTCTGGGTTGACTGAATGCCCCCATTTTACCATACTATTCCCAGTTCTAGCCACTTTTGCCCTAGCTCTATTGAGTGTTACCCATTGCACGCGGGGTAACTCTGTGCCAGGTGGTAGGCACTCGCTTGGGTCTGGCAGTGCTACAGTTGTAGTATGTGGATCTATTTCATTCCACTTTGATATCCTATATGATTGTGGAGTCATGTTAGGGAGACCAGCCACTGTTGTGAAACTCCTACGTGATTTTTGAGCGTTTTGCTACTTCTTGATGGTTGTATAGAGATAATCATGATGATAACAATACACCTGTAAAATACTCACCATCATCCTTATTGCTATCATAAACAATATCTGTGCCGCTTTTCTTTCTCTCTTCTCCATCCTTCTTTTCTCTGTCTACGCAGGAATCTGTTTTCCTTTCATCCCATCTTCTGACTGCCCCCCCCTCTCTCTCTCTCATTATCTTTCTGTTTCCTTTTCTCTTTCTCTCTCTTTCGCTTGGTCCTAGAGGGAGGAAGGGACGGAGAAAGGTAGGTAGGGAGGAGATTCTTTCTCGTTCTCTATCCCTCTCTTTCTTTCTCTCAATCTCTCAAATTCTCTTTCATTCTATCTCTCTATTTCATTCTCTCTCATTCCATTTCTTGCATCTTCTCTTTGTCCTCTCTGTTTCTCTCTATTTCATTATCTCTCTCTCTCCTTTGAACTTACAACTGATTTGTGTAAACGGAAAAGGTGTTTTTGTATATATTTCTTTCTTCTCTTCTCCTCATCTTCTTTGTTTTGTTTATGCAATTAAAGAAAACATGCATTAAACTATTATCGATCAATATATATTTTTGTTGTTGATAACGTTTATTTGGGTATCTGGAAGTTCCAGAAGCAGCTTAATAACAGAAAACCTGCAGACAAATGCTGTTTTTTATTTACTTAATTGCTTCCAAATATAATCAATGAAAGAAATATAGTGAAAAAAAGTCTCCAGGAATATATATATATATACACATATATATATATATATATATATATATATATATATATATATATATATATATATATATATATATGTATGTATATATATATATGATATAAAATCGAATTATTATTAAAAGGTATAATTTTTTATTTGAATATAAAGGATTGCAAAACTTAGCTCTTGTATTGTCTTTCTCTTTCCTATAAATTAATAATGATTAAGCGACGAAGAGACAGGTGGCGCAAAATGCAAATCCATGTTGATAATTATAATGACTATAAATATAAGCGTTTTGCAACTTCTTAATGGTTGTATAGAGATAATCATGATGATAACAATAAACCTGTAAAATACTCACCATCATCTTTATTGCTATCATAAACAATAAATAAGTATAACTTATATATAAACTTATATCTATTATATATAACTTATATAAATATCATAAATAAACAATATAAACTTTCTCCACAAGCCAAAATCATTGAAATGATTGTGCCAAGTGATCAGTAATAAACTATAATAAAAACCAAACAAATAATTTGTATGTTACGAAATATTTTTATTTTGCTATAATACTTGGAACAAATATTTTTATTTGACACACAGACACACAAGGAGAGAGAAAGAGAGAGAGAGAAAGAGGAGAAAGAGAGAGAGAGAGAGAGGAGAAAGAGAGAGAGAAAAGGTTGTAGGGGGGGAGAAAAAGACATGGAGAAAAAAGAAATACAAATAGAGAGAAAAGAGCGAAAGCGAAAGAGAGGGAAGACAGCCAGTAGAGAGAGAGGGTGGGGGGGGGGGGGTATGGAGAGCTCCGAGCATGCATAATTTTTGCCAGTCTGATTAAATGGTAATTGCAATATTGCATTCAAAAAAAGCTATTTTTAGGATATATTGAATGACTAGAAAACAACCACCCAATCGGACCAACCAGAACCTCCTACAGATCTGAACCAACTTATGATCTAGATGCCTGTGCTGCCTTCCCTGCGTGACTGCCGACCGGAATGACCTTTGACCTCGAGTGGGGGACGTTATCTCCGAAGAGAACGCTCGTGAACCGCCAAACACGAGCAAGTGCCAAGGGCACCTGTTAACTTTTCCCGAGGAAAGATTTTTCTGGTCTCGAACCCGGGAACCTCCGACGCTGGAACCAACATGAAAAGAGAATTAGATGCTTTGCCTTATGTATTTCAGACTCTTTTCTTATAGGCTTTTTGTCACTTTTGCCTTTCCTTTTATTATTTCTATTCCTGATTGGTCTATTGAAAAGAGAGTTAGAAGCTTTGCCGACTGTACCACCGAGATCTAAAGATATAGGTGGAAAATCGAGGTTAATATATTGGAAACTCTTTTATTAATGGCTTTTTGTCACTTTTACCTTTCCTTTTACTATTTCCATTCCTGATTGATCTATTGAAAAGAGAGTTAGAAGCTTTGTCGACTGTACCACCGAGATAAAATAAGGAAGTCTAAAATCGGGCCTTATATATCTCCTACTCTTTTATTATAGACCTTTTCGTCCCTTTTCCCTTTCCTTTTACTATTTCCCTTTCTGATTGGTCTATTGAAAAGAGAGTTAGATGCTTTGCCGACTGTACCTCTGAGATCTAAGTATAGATATCGAAAATCGAGGTTAATATATCGCAAACTCTTTTGTTAATAGGTTTTTGTCAATTTTACCTTTCCTTTTACTTTAATTTCCATTCTTATTTTGTCTGTTGTTGATTAAGTTTATTCATTCAATCATCTTAATTATTGTATACTCGTTGATAATGATATTACATGTGATTAATCTGCTTATGATAAACAAATATTAGTTATTAGGTTAATCTAAGTACTGAAAAATATCATGTTCATCATTTAAAATAGATTTATCAATATACAGTCACCGCCAATAAGTCAGTTTTAAAAAAGAATTATGTTTGACTTTCGTTAATAGACGATGTTTGAAATAAAATTAAGTTAATTATCACATGAAAGAGAGAGAGCAAAAAAGTATGAAATGAAAAGTCAAAGAAAACTAAACATATTAAGAAAATACTATAGATTAATCATCATAATTTTCACTGATATTCAAACCAATACACACACACACACACACACACACACACACACACACACACACACACACACACACATATATATATATATATATATATATATATATATATATATATATATATATATATATATATATATATATATATATATATATTGAACGAAATGTACATCAATACATAACATCTAAACAAAGTCGTGTTTTCTCTTTCTCCCTCTCTCTGTATTTCTCTCTCTCTCTCTCTCTTTTATATTCCTTAATGCACAGCATGAAATATTGAATAAGTTTTCTTTATATTCCTTTCCTCATATCTTCCTCTTCCGTGCTTTTCACAATAACATGTATTATGCAAAACAAAAAAATCATCTTATGGTAATATTTGTTTTTATTTGTAGATCTACGGAATCTTACCCAATTATTCATTACCATACTCCAAAGTAATAATCTATTCTCTTCCCTGGAATATTGCGGATTATATGATCATCTTCATAGGAAAATAGTGATACATATTGGACCTCTATGAATAAAAATGAAACTTAAAAAATTCAATTAAATTTGGCAAAGATATCCTAATAAAAGGGTGATCGCCATATTATCTGTCACGACTGAGGACTTTCATGTGGCTGTTGGATGTAATTAAACCCAAATATATAGTCTTCTTGTGGATCGCGTAGAAGGTGAGGGATAAGAAAAATAATATATTGATTATCTGTACGAATAAACTTACCGATATTATCAAGAGACGAGCTTATTTTCCCAGCGACTCTTAAACCATGTTTAAGATCTTCATGCATATCTTGCGTCGCTAAATCGAAATTCATGTAGTCTTTAAAATCAAAACAAGTTCTTTTATACCGGTGGTTCTCACTACTAAATCTCGCAA
>BOPN01001060.1:304067-311567 GCA_017312705.2 Penaeus japonicus
GTGTTATCCTCGTCCCATTTGCTTTTGTTAATCCGAAAGTCCCTTTAATGTGGCTACCTTTTTATAAACTTCTTAATAAGAGATTTCATAATATCTTAATCTGAAAAAAGATAAATAGATCTCGTATACAATAAGACAGCGCGACATAAGCCATGGCGAGAGAGAAAGAAAAAAAAATATGAATAAAGCAGATTAAAGACACTGTTTTCACACATGCAATATTGGGCAACAGTTTCTTGCATAAGTCCTCAGATTTCTAACGACTTTCAACGCAACACTTTCGAACAATTACTGTAAGCTCATTAACAGATTTTTTTTTCTCCACTGCCCGGAAACAGAGTTGTGTAAACAATACGAATGAGATGAGAAAAGAGTTTCTATTTTTTTAAGGAAAATTTAAATGAATCAGAACTACACGCTGAACCTCGGGATGTGAAGCGAGGTCTCTCTCTCTCTCTCTCTCATTTTCTCTCTCTCTCTCTTTCTCTCTCTCTCTCTCTCTCTCTCTCTCTCTCTCTCTCTCTCTCTCTCTCTCTCTCTCTCTCTCTCTCTCTCTCTCTCTCTCTCTCTCTCTCTCTCTCTCTCTCTCTCTCTGTTTCTCTCTCTCTCTCTCTCTCTCTCTCTCTCTCTCTCTCTCTCTCTCTCTCTCTCTCTCTCTCTCTCTCTCTCTCTCTCTCTCTCTCTCTCTCTCTCTCTCTCTCTCTCTCTCTCTCTCTCTCTCTCTCTCTCTCTCTCTCTGTCTCTCTGTCTCTCTCTCTCTCTCTCTCTCTCTCTCTCTCTCTCTCTCTCTCTCTCTCTCTCTCTCTCTCTCTCTCTCTCCTTCCTCCTCTTTCTCTCTCTCTCTCTCTCTCTCTCTCTCTCTCTCTCTCTCTCTCTCTCTCTGTTTCTCTCTCTCTCTCTCTCTCTCTCTCTCTCTCTCTCTCTCTCTCTCTCTCTCTCTCTCTCTCTCTCTCTCTCTCTCTCTCTCTCTCTCTCTCTCTCTCTCTCTCTCTCTCTCTCTCTCTCTCTCTTTCTCTCTGTCTCTCTCTCTATCTATCTATCTCTCTTACACCC
The DNA here is from genome assembly GCA_017312705.2 of Penaeus japonicus. Lineage (NCBI taxonomy): Eukaryota > Metazoa > Arthropoda > Malacostraca > Decapoda > Penaeidae > Penaeus > Penaeus japonicus. The sequence goes on from BOPN01001060.1 coordinate 305,121, forward strand.
ACATCCACATCCACACACTCTCTCTCTCTCTCTCTCTCTCTCTCTCTCTCTCTCTCTCTCTCTCTATATATATATATATATATATATATCTTTTTCTCTCTCTCTTTATCTCTCTCTTTCTCGTTATTTATTGTTATTATTATCATTAGCATCCTCCTCGTCCTCCTTATCATCATTATCACTATTAGTCATTATCATTATCATTAAAATCATTATCATTAAAATCATTATCACTTTTGATATTATCATCATATTCATCATCATCGTTACCATCAATATCATTATCATTCTTATCATTACCCATTATGTCATCATCATTCTTATCATCATCATCATCTTTACCATCAATATCATCATCTTTACCATCATTAACCATTATGTCATCATCATTCTTATCATCATCATTACCATCAATATCCTCATCATTCTTATCATCATCATCATCATTACCATCAATATCCTCATCATTCTTATCATCATCATCATCATCATTAACCATCAATATCCTCATCATTCTTATCATCATCATCATCCTTACCATCAATATCCTCATCATTCTTATCATTCTTATCATCATCATCATCATTACCATCAATATTCTCATCATTCTTATCATCATCATCATCATCATCGCTATCATCAATATCATCATCATTCTTATCATCATCACCATCATTACCATCAATATCATTATCATTTTTATCATTAACCATTATGTCACCATCATTCTTATCACCATCATCATCATCGCTATCATCAATTTCATCATCATTACCACCAATATCCTCATCATTCTTATCATCATCATCATCATCATTACCACCAATATCATCATCATTCTTATCATCATCACCATCATCATCACCATCGCAATCATCGTAGCCAAGTCCCTTATAAGAACATCCGGGCGAGTGAGAGTAAATACTTATTCACCGAAAGAGGAAACTTCAAAAGCCTCTGGAGACTTTGTCGAGATGATCTAAGTTTCCGGAAGTATTTTACTGTTAATGACCAGCATCCTATCAACAAACTTCTGCGTTAATGTCTTTTTGGCTAAGGAAGTTTGAGAGACTTGATGTTGGCTTTTGCAATAACTTCCGCGCCCCTTGGTGATTTTGGGATTGCTATCACAATGTTGATGATAATGGCGTACTCATTATATTGTTTGTGTATTCTGTGGTCTGATTACAATTTGTAATTATGTGTGTACTGCTCGGCTATGTATTTTATTTTTACTGGTATATAAGATCTCTCGAGCTAAAAAAAGAATTTCGTTTTGTAATTCAGTCTATTGTATTGCGATCTGACGATAAAGATTATCTATCTATCTGTCTATCTATTGTGGGTTGTGTTTCGTTAGGTTCTGAGGAAGGGTGTTTTGGGGGGGGATTATGACCTCGATGTAAATATCATTAGATCTATTTTTTTCTAACTTATTTTGATATAGATATAAGGTTTGGTGTTATTAGTATGATTAGTAATAATGACGATTCGTTTATGTTTATTCTCATATATTTATTGTTGTTATAATCATCCGTTATTATGGCTGGTTTTATGTGTTATCATCATCATCTTTTATTTGGCACCATCCTTGCCGTTATTACTAAGAATCTTATTTATGGTATCACTGATCCTGTGATTAATGATAGTGTTATTATCATTCGAATTAAAATCATCATTTGATTATCATCACAAATACTAGGACTTCTATTAACACCACTTGGATTTAAGAACAGTACCCACAAAGAGTCTGTTTAAGCATACACCCAGTTGCAAACCTGACTGTGATGCACCTGTTCTGTACCATTGCAATTTAATGTATATGTAACGACTAATTTGGTATTTACATCAGTCGGGATATCTTAATTGAGTTATGCATAAATAACGATTTATTTGATGTTTATATCAAATTCCGAAGCCAAGTCAATCCGCAGCACCGCATTGCCTGGTGTAATTTTTTGTTTGTCTGGAAAAGCAGAGTAAACCTTAGGCCAGTCATTGATTTGAATACTCTTGGTCTAAACTAAGGGTCTGATTCCAAGAAAATGGCTGTGTGACACTTTAAACTATTCCCTGATTTGGGATGATATATCCTAGTTAAGAAATGGTTAAGAAATGGATATGATTGGATATATGAAAGACAAGGTTGTGGAAAATCTAAGATCACTACATCAGTAAGAAAAGATTTGTGAGAAAGGTTTCTGTGTGTGTGCACTTATAGGTAATAACTCTACCGGATTAAAGCCACATTCTGTTCCTTCGATTAGTGAAAACTGGTTCCAGTGTTCGAAGCACCTATTCGAGGTACTTCGAGCAGAACCAAGTGACCAGTGATGCTAGGTGGTGGTGGTAGAAGAAAAGTCGTACGTACCTCTCTCTGACAAGCCTTGCAACAAAGTGAACCCCTGCATAAAAATGTGATCCGCTGGAGTCACTGCGAGTGTAATAGTTTAGTAGATACCAGTGTGAATCCTGCAATTGCTTACCTGGGATTATGGGATCATCCACCACGAATCAACGACAGAATCAGAATCTATTAAAGCACAAGATAACTAGAACGGATTAGTTTAAGGACGATACACTGAGTGCGTTCTTGGTGCATTGCTCTTAAAGCTATCGTTTTAATCATTGTCATTACTATCATTATGATTATTATTTTATCATTATTACTATTATCATCATCATTATTATCATTATTATTATTACTATTATTATTATTATCATTATCATTATTACTCTTATCATCATCATTATTATCATTATTATGATCATTATTATTATTATCATTATTATCATCATCATTAGTAGTAGTAGTATCATTATTGTTGTTATATTTTTTCTCTTAGCACATCATTATTGTTATCAACATTATCAATATTATTACTATTATTATTATTATCATTACCATTATCATTATCATCCTTGTCATATTAAATCTGATATAGTCTTTACTGTATCATATTTGGTATGATCATCTTTACAATCATCATCACTATCTTTATAGCACTATTGCTATCATCTTTATTGCCATTATCCTCACCACCAGCATCACCACAATTATCATCATTACTATTATAGGGATGATGAGGATTCATCATCTCCATCACCATCATTGTTATTACTATTATTATCATTATAACGGCGCACAATAGAGATACAATGGAATTACTTCATTGTTAAATCGTGTTTTATTCGTTTGTGATATTATTTTGTGGGTTTTGTATCCTATTTTGTATATTTTGAAAAGCAATTATGACCATATTGGCTGTCCTGTTTATTTCACTTTTGATTCCTGTTATTTGTTGGGGGGGATGTTAACATTATCCTTTTTTTAATTGCACGTTGTATTTCCGGGTTCTATTGTCGATACCTTCTTGCTTGATATATATTTTTAAACGAACGTGATTGATCCCATGACATATCTAAACTTATTTTTGTCACAATTCCGTGTGTTTGCCATCCAAATGACTAGAATTGAAAGTCGATATTGTGTAATTCGTTGTAGATATATTTCATCCAACCCGGAACTAGTCAGACCTCCCTTGCTGCTGAGATCCGTACATTTCTAATTAGTTTTAAAACATTTTAGGATGTTCGTACTTGGATATATGATTCAAGAGGTATGTTTATTTTTATTTAACTGATATTCTGAGTCTAGTTGGTGAGTTTATTTTCACCATTTCACGTGTAATGGGCAGAGTGATAATTCCGGCCATGGTACCAGCGTGATGGCGGGTTTCTGTAATGGTATTTTTGGTTGATGGATTCATGGTTGTTATTGCCGCCCTGTATCGGTGACTGATCTGACAGGCATTGCGCGGAATATTGTAAGCATTGATGCTGTTATATTTAGTCTTTATCAGGATTTTTTCTATGCACTGTTTTATTCATTCTGTGTTGCGTATTTTGTGTTAGATTATCGTTTGCTTTCTATGCCAGGTATTGTTCCACTGGTCAAATCTTTGCCTTTTTTTACACTTTTTTCCCGCCAATAATAAAAGAGAAATATGACAGTCGTGTAAACATTAATACTACAATGAAAATCCTGAAATACAACATATGATTAAGCAAGGGTAATGTTAACATGAGGGAATCAAAAGTGAAATTAACAGGACTGCCAAAATATTCATAAATATTTTACAAAATATCATACAAACTAATATACAAAGACCTAAAACAAATAGATATCACAAAAAAAAATTTCTAAAACCATCAGTTAATTTAACGATTTAACAATGCAACTGCTTGTTAGGGATATTTCAACACAGACGAAATATCAGGAATCTCTAACAGTTAACCTCAGCTCTGACAACTTGCACAGTCAGACAAAATGCTACATAGGAAGTTGACTCGCCTGAACATCAAGGAATCGACTAAACAGTATCAAAAGAGAGCCAGGAAAGACAAGAAAGGAGGAACAACCAAAGGCGATCATATCTCATTCACATCACACCTTACGGCGAAAGATGGAGGATAGGGAATAAGAACATAAATTTGAATAATAACAACAATAACAACAACAAAACAACAATAATAATAATAATGATAATAATCTAAATAATAATGGCCAGTCAAAACCAAGGGCTTCATTCTAAATAGACGTTAAGTCAGAATGCTGTACCCATTCGGTACGTTTGGTCAGCGAAGGTTTTTGCCATGTCACTGCTCATAAGGATAAGCCAGATTTGTGGAGTAGTCAGTCAGTGCTCATAAGGATAAGCCAGATTTGCGGAGTAGTCAGTCAGTCCTCATAAGGATAAGCCAGATTTGCGGAGTAGTCAGTCAGTCCTCATAAGGATAATCCAGATTTGCGGAGTAGTCAGTCAGTCCTCATAAGGATAAGCCAGATTTGCGGAGTAGTCAGTCAGTGCTCATAAGGATAAGCCAGATTTGCGGAGTAGTCAGTCAGTGCTCATAAGGATAAGCCAGATTTGCGGAGTAGTCAGTCAGTCCTCATGTGGATCTTCATTTGATGTCGATCACTCCGGGAAGTGGGGGGGGAGGGGAGGATATGTTTGTATTCGTCATGATGAAGTCGGAATGCAACAACCAGAACAATGCAGGGAATTTGTCATATGCCATCTCTAATACCACTGGAAGGCGAAAGATTGACGTATCGCTCATCCATTGACGTAAGTACTCGGGAATTCTGGACACGTGGTGGACATCCTAAATGTTCATACTTGTGGCTCTATGTCATCGGGACTTAACACTGCTGTCAGCAATTCATAAGTGAAATGAAGATAAAAGAAAAAAAAAGCCAAGACACACTCAGAAAGACCTTAAAAAATAGATCAACGAACTTCCACATCAGGAGGAATGAGACTTCGAGACTAATAATAATAATAAACAAAAACAAAATAGAGATATATTGTTGTTTAGATATGGTTTATCGCCTGTTTGAGAATACCTTAAAGACAACCCATGAACTATGAACTTCCGGTTGGAGTCACATTAGAACGACACTCAATTAGTGAAAGTGGTGGGAAGTGTTATGTAATATTCATGTTCTAGGTTAATTAAATGCTAAATAGAGACATTTTTTACGTTTTAAGAAATGGAAGTAGTAGAAGTAGTGGTAGGAATAATAGTTGTAGCAGGAGTAGTAGTAGTAGTAGTAGTGCTAGTAGCAGTTGTGGTGGTGGTGGTAGAAATAGTAATAATAGTAATAGCAGTAGTAATGGTGGTTTTAATAATACCAATACCATTACCATCACCAAGACATTAAGTATTATTATTACAACAGTTGCTGATTTTGTAACGTCATCATTATTATTATCGCCATCATTCATCACTAACATAATCACCATCATTATCATTCTATTCACCAAAGTTATTATCAACTTTTCACAGACATGGTTCTTATACACAATCCGAGATGTCTCAAAGGAGAATCCAGACAATATCACATATCTCATGCGCATTGCATTCGTGTACGAACATCAAGAAAGACGAGAAATGACACGAAAATAAGAAAAAAAAATGACCTTCTCCTTCTCTCGCTTGGCATCGCAAGTTGAAATCGCAATAAATACTCGCAGTTCAAGCGAAGCCGGAAATAAACATTTTCCACATAATTTCCAAAGTCTGAATGACGCTTAACTCCGGGTTGTGCAGAAGCGGCCTTAATCCTATCAATTAAGACTCCGTTACCTGCAGCGACCGTGATTGCGTTGATGTTGATAGGAAATGGGGCAGGGTATTGGGGGCGCGGATTCCCTCATTCCGGGGATCCTGTGGGAATGGTGTGGGCGCTGGGAAGGTCGTTTGCAGGACGTTTGTGGTCTGTGAGAGTGAGGTTTGTAGGACGTTTGTGGTCTGTGGTAGCGAGGTTTGCAGGTCGTTTGTGGTCTGTGGGAGCGAGGTTTGCAGGTCGTTTGTGGTCTGTGGGAGCGAGGCTTGCAGGTCGTTTGTGGTCTGTGGGAGCGAGGCTTGCAGGTCGTTTGT
>BOPN01001060.1:321567-326567 GCA_017312705.2 Penaeus japonicus
CTCATATAATAAAATAATCAGCAATTGCACGCTGAGCATAAATTGCAATTCCAGGAAGACATGAGTGACTGAGCTCTTCTTTGTTAACAAAAGTGTATTTTCGATTTTGATAAACATTTTCCATTTTGCGAACGAATGTAATTGTCAGAGAGTATCATGTTTTATTGTCAGGGGAAAGGGATAGAACCACATGGACACAGTGGCAATATGTTGCACTTAAGTGGGAAACTTAACGCATGTTGATGGAATGATTGCAGAGTGTCTGTTGATAAAATCACTTTTGTTCAGATTTATGTGCTCGTGTTTATCGTGTAGTTTTGTTATAATTGTATATACATACATACGAACATATATGTATATATATATATATATATATATATATATATATATATATATATATATATATATACATATATATGTATATATATAAATATATATATATATATATATATATATATATATATATATATATATATATATATATATATGTATATATATATATATATATATATATTTATATATATATATATATATATATATATATATATATATATATATAGAGATATATAGAGAGAGAGAGAGAGAGAGAGAGAGAGAGAGAGAGAGACATATATATATATATATATATATATATATATATATATATATATATATATATATATAGAGAGAGAGAGAGAGAGAGAGAGAGAGAGAGAGAGAGAGAGAGAGAGAGAGAGAGAGAGAGAGAGAGAGAGAGAGAGAGAGAGACATATATATATATATATATATATATATATATATATATATATATATATATACATATATACATATATATATATATATATATATATATATATACATATACATATACATAAACACACACACACACACACACACACACATACATGTTCGATTGATTAAAATTATACGGAAAATATATTAATGTAATATAATTCATGTTTTTGCAATGAATAATAATTATTTCCCCGTTTGAAAGGTCCTTTTAAACACGTCCACTGTGCTGTCCTGATAATGATTATATTAATATTACATGTGCAAATTCCCGCATTTTATCGATGGGTGATTGTGGGTAAAAATTGTTTTTTGATAAATCGTCTATCCTAAATTTATCCTAATTTTATAGTGAATATATATAGATGCTCTAAATACAATAGCTTTGATCTTGCTGTTAGAGAAATAATAAATATATTCCAACAGATATAAATAACTAAAAACGCATCTGTCAGATTTACTTAAAATGGCAAATTTCTCTCGTATTTCTTCATATAAGGACCTCGGTGGAGCAGAACCACTTTGCTTTCGTTATGAGATCAGAGCTCTGTCTTCTGCATCGAGGAATAGCTCTCTTTGGGTTGCATCAGAGATAGTGCTGTTATTAGATTCAGATTTGAAGTTGGAAGTTCTCTTTGTGATATAGTTTTGGTACGATTTTTTTTTTTTTTTTTTTTTTTTTTTAGAGTCGAGGTCTCTATTTCAGTTTGAGAACTCTATCGTTTGTTGTCTTTGTTGGATAGATTAAATAAATCTTCTTTTATAAAGATGTGTGATTAGTTTCTTTAGTATTCGTACCTAGTATTTACTCTTTGTCTTTTAGCTTTTATTATGAAGGCTTATCGAAAGATATGAATTATCATTTTCCGGTGAATTGTACAGCCGGCAAAAATCCCCTCGGTCAAACTTGCATCATAAATACTAACTGCCATTTTCAGAGGCGTATGTTTGTTAATATCATAAAAAAAATATATAATCGTTACCCAATCGCAAAGAAATTCCAGTCAAAATATACTAAAATTTCAAAAAAAAAAAAAAAAATCCAAACCAGACACAAAAAACTCTTAAGTCTTAAGTCCTACCTTAAGTCTCCTTGACTGAACTGAAAGCGTAAGACTTATAAGACTTAAGAGATCATATCAGACTCACTAACTGATGGATCGTCTTCATGAAGAGTCTAATCCAGAGATTAAAAGAGACTTTGTTAATCAAAGTTTCAAACGCTACCTCTATGACGAAGACGCTAAGATATGATACTCGTTGAACGTTTTAAGATAGGGTTATCCATTAGAAATGTCTAAGATAAGATACTTCCTGAGAGTTTCTGAGATAAGATACTGCCTATGAGATTTTATGATATGATTATCCCTATGAGTTTCTAAGATAAGATACTCCTTAATCGTTTCTAAGGTACGATATTTTCTGAGAGTTTCTGAGAGAAGATTCTTGCAAGAAAGGAGAGAGAAGAAGAGAGAGGCAACACAACCTCGTAACATAAGCGTTTTGGGAGAATATGATTGCCGAGGAGATGAGTATATTATGGGATAGAGACCTAGAGGCTTACGACTTACATCTCTCTCTCTCTCTCTCTCTCCCTCTCTCTCTCTCTCTCTCTCTCTCTCTCTCTCTCTTTCTTAATCGCTCTCTCTCTCTCTCCCTCTCTATCCCACCCTCTTTCTCTCTTGATCTCCCCCTTTCTCCCTTTCCTCCCTCCTCTTTCTCTCTCTCTCTCTCTCTCTCTCTCTCTCTCTCTCTCTCTCTCTCTCTCTCTCTCTCTCTCTCTCTCTCTCTCTCTCTCCCTCTCCCTCTCTCTCTCTCTCTCTCTCTCTCCCTCTCCTCTCTCTCTCTCTCTCTCTCTCTCTCTCTTTCGTTTTTTCTTTATCTCCCTCTCCATCTCACCCACTTTCTCTCTTGATCTCCCCCTTTCTCCCTTTCCTCCTTTCTCTTTCTCTCTCTCTCTCTCTCTCTCTCTCTCTCTCTCTCTCCTCCCTCTCCTCCTCCCTCCTTTCCTCTCTCCCTCCTCTCCTCTGTTTTCTTATCTCCCTCTCCATCTCACCCACTCCTGATCTCCCTTTCCTCCCTTTACCCTTTCTCTTCTTTCTCTCCCTCCTCCTCTCCTCCTCCTCTCCTCCTCCTCCTCCTCTCCTCTCCTCTCCTCCTCTCCTCCTCCCTTCTCTCCTCTCCTCCTCTCCCTCTCTTTCCTTCCTCCATTCTCCTCTCCTTCCTCTCCTCCTCTCTCTCCTCCCACCCTCTCCTCTTTCTCTTTCCTTCTTTCCTTTTCCTTTTTCTCCCTCTCCCTTTCTCCCTCTCCTCTCCCTCTCCCTCTCCCTCTCCCTCTCCCTCTCCCTCTCCTCTCCCTTTCCCCTCTCCCTTTCCCCCTTTCCCTCTCTCCCTCCTCCCTCTCCTCCCTCTCCCTTTTCTCCCTTCTCCTCCTCCTCTCCCTCTCCCTCTCCCTCTCCCTCTCCCTCTTCCTCTCCCTTCCTCTCCCTCTCCCTTTCCCTCTCCCTTTCCCTTTCCCTCTCCCTTTCTTTCCTTATCCCTCTCCCTCTCCCTCTCCCTCTCCCTCTCCCTCTCCCCCTCTCCCCCTCTCCCTCTCCCTCTCCCTCTCCCTCTCCCTCTCCCTCCTCCTCCCTCCTTCCCTCTCCCTCTCTCTCTCTCTCTCTCTCTCTCTCTCTCTCTCTCTCTCTCTCTCTCTCTCTCTCTCTCTCTCTCTCTCTCTCTCTCTCTCTCTCTCTCTCTCTCTCCCTCTCCCCCTTCCTCTCCCTCCCTCTCCCTCTCCCTCTCCCTCTCCCTCTCTCCCTCTCCCTCTCCCTCTCCCTCTCCCTCTACCTCTCCCTCTCCCTCCCATTCCCTCTCAGAAAGACCAGGGTGTAAAGAGAATATAGAAGTTGGCTTCACCCACATCCCAAAATGTAAAATCCAATGTTGCGTGGATTCTTATAGATCGCAGTGAGAATCCAAATGGTGGATCTTGTTCCCGTATCTCTCATCAGCTTTTCTCCTTTTTTTATATCGCATTTTTAATTAAAAGCTGTCTCTATCGTGGTTCTCTCAGTAATTCCACGATAGTTGTTGTGAGTCCTTGAAAGGTTAACAAGAGGCAAAATTTTATATGCAGTTTTATATGAAACTGTTTATGAATACCTCTAAATACTTCCCTGGCAGTCGCTCTACTAAGAAGCAGGTAAGATAAATGCGATAAAAGGATCATTCGTGTTTCTAATAGAGTTAGAATCGGTTTCTAGATCCCATTCCACTAAGTAAACTAAATGAAAGGAATATTATGGTTGGACCTCAAGCCATAGTGCCAAAGGTGGGAATGGCACTGGTGGTTCATTGTGTTTATTCTTTATTTTGTGTTCTTCTGTTCATCTTTCCTCGTTCTCTTGTTCTACCGGGGGGATGGGGGGTGGGGGGGATGCCGAGTGATTTTCATGATGGGTGGGTGGGGGGTGGGGGGGATGGTTATATCTCTCTTATCTTCTTTGGAAAATAAATAAGGAAAAAAATTGCCAGTAGAGAAAAAAAAGGTTTTACCTCTTTGTCACTTCATTCACCTTATGGTGATTAGTGTAGAATGTATGTGTATGTAAAATAGCTGTGTGAGCATTAATAAACAGTGACTCTAAGATAGTAAATATTAGTTATTTTATCATAAACAAAATAGTTCACCTTTCCTCCCCTTAGTGTTTCGCCCTATTTGATTTTTTTTTTTTTTTACTGGTCACTCGCGCATTCAAAGAGGATGGAAAATAGTATCTACAGGTCGTATATAATAAATCCTTTTCGTTTTCTATAACACGTATCTAAAAGTGACATTTGAAATAGGTAATTCACAATCGTGAAGTTGATATAACTCTCAAGATTTGCTTCATTAAGATTAAGTGTTAATATTACCTTAGATAGACGATTTCAAATACACCTTTTATTTGTACATTAAGAAAGATTTTCGTACTATTACAGACCATACAGTATATCTAAGAATCCAACAAAGACAGTACATAAACGCCCGGTGCTTCAAATAACAATGAAAGCAAATTTTTCTTCTTTAAAAAATGGTGAAGCTCAAATAAGGTCTTAAGAATAAATACTCTAAGTGTTTTTTTTTTTTTTTTTTCCTCTTATCTCCGCCTCGTCTACGATGATAAGGGTTAATTAAAGGTGTGTTGCAACTGACAGACAGGTAATGTGAGCCTGTTTTAGTAGCAGGCAATAAATAAATTCAACTT
>BOPN01001061.1:0-12500 GCA_017312705.2 Penaeus japonicus
ATATATATACTTAGGATATTTACTCAAATTATGTAAAATCATCTACACCCCTTTTTCTATCAAAAACTCATCCAGAGAATCCGGTGTGTTTGCTTCGAGGTCCGGAACTGCTACATCTATAAACTGACTTCCTGGTCAGAGGTGTTCATTCAGGAAAGTGGACCTCAATTATCGAAATGCAGAGAACAGAAAAGTATTTTCGTTTTGTATTGCAAAGGTGTTTTTTTTTAGAAAGAAAATAAAAATTCTTACCGCTTTTCTTGGCTTTGGTGCCATGAAGAATTATGTTGCTATAAAATTCACATTCGATTCATTCAAAAGCGTTTCTTTTCATGATAAGATTTTATTAACTTTCTTGTAATTCTGGATGTCATAGCACTGAAAACCATGTACCTGTGATGTCAAGCAAAATTGTCGACACAAAACTTCCTTGCCTTGATATTTAAGATAGAATTTATACTTCGACCGACATTTAACACATACACATGCACACATACATATACGCACATATGTATACATAAATGAATATATGTACACACACACACACACACACACACACACACACACACACACATATATATATATATATATATATATATATATGCTCTACTTGGTTTCTTCAGAGCAACCTACAGATGACTAGATGGAGGAGGGAAACTAGCGATCAGCTGCATGTGTCTGTTCGGTTGCATCCACTTGCACAGCAATGCAAGTGAATATGATTCCGGTGGAGGTCTTGCTGGGAAACAGCGTGGCCCTAATGGTGTGCTAATGGAGGACGAACTGAGGTTCTGGCGCACTGTTTGACCTGGGGTCATCCTGCCTTGACCTCTGCTAGGCTCATTAGTTAAAGGATCGTTGAGAAATATGCATTTGCTTCAGTGGCGGCCGCATGAGTTGCGATGACAGGGCTAAAAGGAGCCGCGATCTCGAAACAGACAGACACGCGCGTAATTTCACTGCTTTATTGATATTACAACACTCTGCTAATGCAAGGTGCTTAATGTAGACGAAGGAAAAATATTCACGTCAATAGACTCGATATACATATACATACATACATACATATATAATATATACTGTATATGTATATATATATATATATATATATATATATATATATATATATATATACATACAGACACATATATATGTATGTATATATACTTATATATTTATATAAATGCATATATATATATATATATATATATATATATATATATATATATATATATGTGTGTGTGTGTGTGTGTGTGTGTGTGTGTGTGTGTATACATACACATATATATAAATATATATACACATACATATATATATATATATATATATATATATATATATATATATATATATATATATATATATATGTATATATATATACATTATATATATATATATGTATGTATGTATATATCTATATATAAATGTAAATATATATATATATATATATATATATATATATATATATATATATATGTTTGTATGTGTATATAAATTGATATATATATACATATATATACATATATATCAATATATATACACATACATATACATATATATACACACTAAACCTTTGGTTTAAATATGGCTATTGTCAATCTTCACTAGGAAACTAGAATATTACATTCCTGTGCAAAAAAAAGAAGAAAAAAAGAGATAGGTTAAAAAAAAATGACTTATCCTTTATATTTACACAAACATACATACACACACATACAGACACATGTATATATACATATTGTTGCGTTCATACTATGTAGACTACCCTATGACTGCAAAATTGGATAGTCTACATAGTATGACTGCTACATAAGATAATCTACATAGCATGACTGCAACATATACATATATTTTAATTAATGAAATGATTTCCTTTAAAAGCAATCAATTGTTTTCTGGTTATTGAGTTATCCAGGATTTTGTTCTGACTGAATGTAAATGATTGTGAACTGAAAGCACTATAATGCTCGGCATTATTTAAACATCATGATTATGAATGAATATGTATTAAGTATAGTAATTTCATCCTTTCTATATTGCATATTCAGCAATATCATACCAGTAATGATGGGTTACCCATGTGAAAGTAAGGGACATGATTTATAGCTGTTAGTCCTTACTCGATAGTTTATTATTATCATTATTTTTAGTAATTTACATTTGTTATTACCATTATCATTAAAATAACATCAATGGTATTATTTCAACCATCCATTGATAAATACCTAAATAACAAAAATATTCCGCACCTCAAATAAATTTGAACATCTAGAACGTTTTCATAATTGGATCAACAATTTGTTTCGTACATAGAATATAAGTGGAAACTTTTACACGGCAACCACCATTACGACCACAATCAACTGAATATTCTGTCCAACTCCAAATCTATATTACTGTAGTTTTTTTTCCCCACTCGCTTTCACTGGCTTTCAATGATAATAGTATTCATGTAGGCCTGTTTTGAGCAACCTGCGAAAAGATTGCCGCAGGTACCGCAAGCTTATCGAATATGCCATCGACTGTCATTTGTTTACCTGAGTAGCAGATGTATATCTACGTAATTTCAGCACTTTGACCACCTCATCTAACAGGTTAGACCTCCTTACCTCGGAATCTCTATACAAATTGAAACCCAAGCTTAACAACAGTAACTATAAAGGCACATGAAACTACGCGGGAAATGCGCTTTGAAACGCTGTGTCGAACTGCCGAGTACGCGCAAAACAGGCAGTGCGTCGTTGATTTGTTAATTCCATCGCCATCGCCATGGATCCGAGAGGAGAATCACGTTCATAAAACCGGTCCTTCGGAGCTGGTTGTAAACACCATGAACGTGACGAATCCTCGGGTTGGTCACACATTATCAAAGATGTCGATGAAAATGAACTGTACGACTAGAAACAACTTCAAACATCCATGGCTTAAGACACGGTACCCTTTTCGCAGATGTAGGAATGTATGTGTGTGTGATTGTGGGTGTATTTGTGTGTGTGTGTGTGCGTGTGTTTAGTCTGAGATAGAAACCATAATCGTCTATAAACTGGAGTACTGCCCCTCATCCTTATATACAGTGCTAGAGCAGTGACATAGAGACAGCATATGTGCTACACTCAATAATCTCACATTTCCTCCATTGTTTGGGTCCCCCCCCCCCCCTTCAGCGAGGTACTTCTGGTTCGCTACTCTTGATTACCTTAACCATCAAAATGGTTGTTTTTTATATGTTTGATATTATCACAGTAAAAAAAAAGGCTAATCTTGTTTCATTTACCTGTTTACGATAGGTAGGTAGTCTTTCAGTTTACCTTTCAATTGTCAATGGTCGAGCTTAATAGAAAACGGTTTATTTTACAAGGAAAATAAGTGCTAGAAAAAAAATATATCAGTACAAAATAAATTTGTTCACTATTTCTCGTGTTGTAATTAGTGATGCTGATGTACTTTCAAACAGATCACTGTGTTTTGGTTTGACATACTTTATAAAAAAAATGCTTTTGGCATGTACAGTACATGGGAATGTACTGTACATTCCTTATTCCCGCATATAAACGAAAAAATCCATAGATTTTCTTTACGAGACGGAGTGAACCGAAGGTCTGGTTTAAACCAAGTTTATCCTAGTTATACTAAGCTGCTGGATTCCTCACGAGGGCATTATCTCTACCATTCCCATGTACTGTGCATGTTAAAAGCACAGTGATCTGTTTAAAAGTACATCAGCTTCACTAATTACAACACGAGTGAACAAATTTGAAGGACCTATTGCACTCCAATCAAATGTAAGTTATTTCAAGCACTGATTAAATGCTGAATTTATTTTGTACTGATATTTTTTTCTAGCACTTGTTTTCCTTGTACTTGAATTACCCATAAAAATAACCCGTTTTCTATTAAGCTCGACCATTGACAATTGAAAGGTAAGCTGAAAGACTACCTACTTATCGTAAACGGATAAATGAAACAAGATTAGCCTTTTTTTTTACTGTGATAATATCAAACATGTAAAAAAAAAAAACATTTTAATGGTTAAGGTAATCAAGAGTAGCGAACCAGAAGCACCTCGCTGGGGGGGTGGGGGACCCACACAATGGAGGAAATGTGAGATTATTGAGTATAGCAGATATGCTGTATCTACAATTTTTATCTGCAGCGTCACAGTCCTGAAATCATTTCAACTTCGTGGGCGCCGCATAAGCACTGTCGGGCGTACGACAGCGAGTGTCGCACTACTCTAATAAAACGTCACGCTCACAGAGCGACCCGTGCCTGTGTGGCGCGCCTTTGAAAAATACATTTTACAGTTATTTGCTTCTTCCTCTAATGAAAAACACTTTTGAGGTCATATGATTTGTTCATATTGGCATGTGAATCTGAATAAGGTAGTATGATGTTAACATCATACTACTTTAAGAATGAAAAATGTTTATTTCTTCAAACAGCAGTTGTGCAGATTAGCAGTCAGTAAATAGATCTTATTTGTGCAAATATAAAATGTATTCCATGACACATCAATCAAAGCAAAATTTATTCTAGACTTATTAACCTAGGTATTCTATTGTTATGCCGGTCACCCCACCTATCTGCCACCAACACCAGGCAGGCTAGGCAGACAGCGTGCTAACCACAGGATCGTGAACACAGAACAGCTCCAAGAGGCACCGAAAACCACAGCATGCCAGAACACCACAAGGGGAAACACCACGAGGCGAGGCAGGGCACGAAGTAAACACACAATAACACGTCTATACTTGATTTACACTCGTTCTTCACAAGTATACACCCTGAGGGAGTTCTCGCAAGGCAAGCTATGGATCAGTAATACTTTATATATATATGAATATATATATATATATATATATATATATATATATATATATATATTATATATATACCCTTATCCTTTTTTATATACATACAAATATATATATTGTGTATATATATATATCATATTATATATATAATTTAACCGTATCCTCATATATATACAAATATGATGTAATATAACCTTATCCTTTTATATATATATAATATATATATATATATATATATATATATATATATATATGTATGTATATACATATATACATACATATGTATATATACATACATATGTATATATACACACATATATGTATATATATACATATGACTGCAAAATAGGATAGTCTACATAGTATGACAGCAACATTGGATAGTCTACATAGTATGACTGCAACATAAGATAATATACATAGCATGACTGCAACATATACATATCTTTTGATTAATGAAATTAATTCCTTTAAAAGCGATCAAATGTTTTCTAGTTATTGAGTTATCCAGGATTTTGTTCTGACTGAATGTAAATGATTGTGAACTGAAAGCACTATAATGCTCGGCATTATTTAAACATCATGATTATGAATGAATATTTATTAAGTATAGTAATTTCATCATTTCTATATTGCATATTCAGCAATATCATACCAGTAATGATGGGTTACCCTTGTTAAAGTAAAGGACATGATTTATAGCTGTTAGTCCTTACTCGACAGTTTATTATTATCATTATTTTTAGTAATTTACATTTATTATTACCATTATTATTAAAATAACATCAATGGTATTATTTCAATCATCCATTAACAAATACCTAAATATCATAAATATTCCGCACCTCAAATAAATTTGAACATCTATAATGTTTTCATAATTGGATCAACAATTTGTTTCGTACATATAATACTTGAGAATATACATGGAAACTTTTACACAGTAACCACCATTACGACCACAATAAACTGAATTTTCTGTACAACTCCAAGGCTACATTACCGTAGTTTTTTCTCCCCACTCGCTTTCACTGGCTTTCAATGGTAATAGTTTTCATGTACGCCTATTTTGAGCAACCTACGAAAAGATTGCTGCAAGTACCGCAAGCTTATCGAATATGTCATCGACTGTCATTTGTTTACCTGAGTAGCAGATGTATATCTACGTAATTTCAGCTCTTTGACCACCTCATCAAACAGGTTCGACCTCCTTACCTCGGAATCTCTATACAAACTGAAACCCAAGCTTAACAACATAATTATAAAGGCACATGAAACTACGCGGGAAATGCGCTTTGAAACGCTGTGTCGAACTGCCGAGTACGCGCAAAACAGGCAGTGCGTCGTTGATTTGTTAATTCCATCGCCATCGCCTTGGGTCCGAGAGGAGAATCACGTTCATAAAACCGATCCTTCGGAGCTGGTTGTAACCACCATGAACGTGACGAATCCTCGGGTTGGTCACACATTATCAAAGATGTCGATGAAAATGAACTGTACGACTAGAAACAACTTCAAACATCCATGGCTTAAGACACGGTACCCTTTTCGCAGATGTAGGAATGTGTGTGTGTGTGATTGTGGGTGTATTTGTGTGTGTGTGTGTGTGTGTGTGCGTGTGTTTAGTCTGAGATAGAAACCATAATCGTCTATAAACTGGAGTACTGCCCCTCATCCTTATATACAGTGCTAAGGCAGTGACATAGAGACAGCATATGTGCTGCACTCAATAATCTCACAATTTCCTCATTGTTTAGGTCCCCCTTCAGCGAGGTACTTCTGGTTCGCTACTCTTGATTACCTTAACCATCAAAATGGTTGTTTTTTATATGTTTGATATTATCACAGTAAAAAAAAAAAAGGCTAATCTTGTTTCATTTACCTGTTTACGATAGGTAGGTAGTCTTTCAGTTTACCTTTCAATTGCCAATGGTCGAGCTTAATAGAAAACGGTTTATTTTACAAGGAAAACAAGTGCTAGAAAAAAAATATATCAGTACAAAATAAATTTGTTCACTGTTTCTCGTGTTGTAATTAGTGATGCTGATGTACTTTCAAACAGATCACTGTGTTTTGGTTTGACATACTTTATAAAAAAAAATGCTTTTGGCATGTACAGTACATGGGAATGTACTGTACATTCCTTATTTCCGCATAGAAACGAAGAAATCCATAGATTTTCTTTACGAGACGGAGTGAACCGAAGGTCTGGTTTAAACCAAGTTTATCCTAGTTATACTAAGCTGCTGGATTCCTCACGAGGGTATTATTTCTACCATTCCCATGTACTGTACATGTTAAAAGCACAGTGATCTGTTTAAAAATACATCAGCTTCACTAATTACAACACGAGTGAACAAATTTGAAGGACCTATTGCACTCCAATCAAATGTAAGTTATTTCAAGCACTGATTAAATGCTGAATTTATTTTGTACTGATATTTTCCAACGTTTTCCTTGTACTTGAATTACCCATAAAAATAACCCGTTTTCTATTAAGCTCGACCATTGACAATTGAAAGGTAAGCTGAAAGACTACCTACTTATCGTAAACGGATAAATGAAACAAGATTAGCCTTTTTTTTACTGTGATAATATCAAACATGTAAAAAAAAAAAAAAAAACATTTTAATGGTTAAGGTAATCAAGAGTAGCGAACCAGAAGCACCTCGCTGGGGGGTGACCTACACAATGGAGGAAATGTGAGATTATTGAGTGTAGCAGATATGATGTATCTATAGGTTTTATCTGCAGCGTCACAGTCCCGAAATCCTTTCAACTTCGTGGGCGGAGCATAAGCACTGTCGGGCGTACGACAGCAAGTGTCGTACTATAATAAAACCAGTCGTCACGCTCACAGAGCGACCCATGCCTGTGTGCCGCGCCTTTGAAAAATACATTTTACAGTTAGTTGCTTCTTCCTCTAATGAAAACACTTTTGAGGTCATATAACACGACAAATACATTGTTTCTAGTTTGCTTTAATTTCTTCATATTGGCATGTGAATCTGAATAAGGTAGTATGATGTTAACATCATACTACTTTAAGAATGAAAAATGTTTATTTCTTCAAACAGCAGTTGTGCAGATTAGCAGTCAGTAAATAGATCTTATTTGTGCAAATATAGAATGTATTCCATGACACATCAATCAAAGCAAAATTTATTCTAGACTTATTAACCTAGGTATGCTATTGTTATGCCAGTCACCCCACCTATCTGCCACCAACATCAGGCAGGCTAGGCAGACAGCGTGCTAACCACAGGATTGTGAACACAGAACAGCTCCAAGAGGCACCGAAAACCACAGCATGCCAGAACACCACAAGGGGAAACACCACAATAACACGTCTATACTTAATTTACATTAGTTCTTCACAAGTACACTAATCTATGGGCACAATACAGGGGGGAACCAGCTTATTACACTGCACTATACAGGCTTATAACAGTACAAAACCAGGTATCTCAGGTCAGAAGAAGCACACGCGAAGTCTTCACAGCAGGAGCACCAAACTGCGTCTCCTCTGGCTTTGTTCCTCTCTCCTCTCGCCTGAGTCTTGCATCATGTTATCCTGTTGACACATGATTACACAGAGACAAAGACCAACTGGCGTAGCACTATCCCCTCCTATCAAGCAGACGCTCTGACATACCCAAACATGAAATAAACAACAGAAAACATAAGAAAGTCAGACCTCAAAAACAAACAAAATTCTTTCACAACATAAGAAAACGTAATGGCAAATAGTTCTCAGAAACAACACAAAAATCTTTCATCCAGCTCGGCCTTCTTCGCTCTCGCCGGGATCGTTGTAGTGGAGGTGTGGGCGGCGGTAGGTTGGCAGTTACACCCAGAGGGCCATCTTCAGTCCCAGGACCTGACTCAGGGTCGCCATTGACGTCTGTCGCATCGTCCTCACCGCTCAAATGCTCGTCCTCGTGTCGGTCAGCGACTGCCACGTCCTCATCCCTGGCTCCAATAAAACTCCGTCTGACTGCTATGCCATCAGCCAGCTGCAGGTTTTCAATGGGCTCCACCATGCTTTCCACTCCAAGCATCTCTCTCGATAGTTGACACCGGATCCTAGACTCTGTCCTGGGGGCAAGGTGCTGTCGCTCAGCCGTAACTACCTCTGCACAGCCAACCTCCGGAAGCAAGGACACATCTTCATCGTGCACCCTCACCAGCTTCCATCCAAGGCTGGCACATGCCTTACTCTGCATCAGGTAGTCAAGGCCCAGCATGCATGGCTCGTCCAGATCCGTGACATACACCGGCAGCTGCTGCACTGCGCTTCCCACGCCGATACGAGCCTCCACTGACCCCTTGAGCTGCACACAGTGCCCCGTGACACCACACAGTCTCTGTGGTGTGTCTGGAAGTCGTGTAGTGGCCAACATATCAGGCTGCTCTAGGGTGTTCTCAGCCCGTGTCCACTATCAGGCGGCATGGGTTCCCATTTCCTGAACCCTCCACCTGCATCGTGCTGGTTGTTCAATGGCAGCTTACAGTTGGGGCCCAGGAACTGAGGACAGCTGGGTTTCAGCCTCCTTCTCCAGCCTGTCCGAGTTTTCTGCCTGCACCACATCCTTAGCCTTGAGGCAGGTACTCAGGTGGTGGTGACCAGACCT
The DNA here is from genome assembly GCA_017312705.2 of Penaeus japonicus. Lineage (NCBI taxonomy): Eukaryota > Metazoa > Arthropoda > Malacostraca > Decapoda > Penaeidae > Penaeus > Penaeus japonicus. The sequence goes on from BOPN01001061.1 coordinate 9,449, forward strand.
GCCATAGTCCTTGTAGCACTGCTGGAAGGCATCAGAATCCAGCTGGTTGAGGGGACGCATTCTCCACTCCGTCGGACATCGACTGCGTCTGTGCCCTTTCTCGCCACAGCCTCAACACGAGTCTGTACGGGATCACCGTCCTCGACACTGCCTTTATTTTCTCTTTCCGGCCCCAGAGGTCACGGCGATTCTGGGCGGCCGGCTCTAAGCCACTGGTTGCCTTCAGGAAGGCCTCGAACTCCAAGGCCTTCGCCAGCGCTACCTGCAGGTCCTCAGGGTGTGCCTGTTTGACGTAGATTTGCAGCTGCTGGTCCTGCAAAGCGTCAACAAAGAAATCGCGGGCCAGAACCACGATCATTTCTTCCAGAGCCGCAGGGTACGACCTCCTTACCAGCGCCTCCACGTCCTGCGCCAGCTGGGACAGCGTCTGACCACGCTCACGAGTCCGCTTCTTCAAGCGGGCCCGATATACCTCAGCCTGGTGGTGATGGCCGAAATGGCGTTGCAAAACTTCCACCACACTGGTGTATGAGGCATGTTGGGGTGGCGGCAGATGCCCTCCAAAGGTGGGGCCCTTTAGCACTGTTACCAGCTGCAGTGCCTTCTCTTCCTGGCTCCAGCCCTGGGCAGATGCCAGCATTTTAAATTGAGCGGCATAAGCCTCCCATCCCAGGCCACCTTCCCGTCGTACTCCGCTGACTTACGTCTCACAGAATGTCTGGAAACCGAGGGGCTGCGTGATGGAGAACACTTGCCGTGAACTAACACGTCCGGAGGGGAGGGAGGCGTATCAAGAATCCTGAATAACGCGTTCTGTCCAGCAGGTGTCGACCCGGCTTGCGTGCGGTGCTGTTTGCGCAAGTATACACCCTGAGGGCGTTCTCACAAGGAAAGCTATGGATCAGTAATACTTTAGATATATATAAATATATATATATGATATATTATATATATGTCCTTATCCTTTTTTTAGATTTATATATACAAACATATTGTGTGTATATATATATATATATATATATATATATATATATATATATATATATATATATATATACTGTATATATCATATTATATATATAGAATTTAACCGTATCCATATATATTATATAACCTTATCCATATATATATATATATATATATATATATATATATATATATATATATATAATATATATATATAATATATATATATATGTATATACATATATACATATATATACATACATATGTATATATATACACATATATGTGTATATATATACATATATGGATAGATATATCTCAGTATATATATAGTAATATATATACGTATATATAGATATGTATATATATATATATATATATATATATATATATATATATATATATGCATATGCCGCCAGGCTCATGAGTTTCCACTGTCGTTTGGCAGTTACTGCTGTGACTGGGCACCACGTTGGGTAAGGGCCAAGCTCAGATCAAGTTATCACTTGTTGGCACTCAATCATGAGTCAGCATTCAATAACACATGTCTGTCTCACTATAGTACTCATAGCCTGGGCGAAGCATCTGCTCCGCATATCTGACTTATCCTTTATATTTACACACACATACATACATATATATACATATTGTTGCGTTCATACTATATAAACTACCCTATGACTGCAAAATAGGATAGTCTACAGAGCATGACTGCAAAATAGGAAAGTCTACATAGTGTTGACTGCAAAATAGGATAGTCTACATAGCATGACTGCAACATGGGATACTCTACATAGTATGACAGCAACTTTGGATAGTCTACATAGTATGACTGCAACATAAGATAATCTACATAGCATGAATGCAACATATACATATCTTTTAATCAATGAAATGATTTCCTTTAAAAGCGATCAAATGTTTTCTAGTTATTGAGTTATCCAGGATTTTGTTATGAGTGAATGTAAATGATTGTGAACTGAAAGCACTATAATGCTCGGCATTATTTAAACATCATGATTATGGATAAATATTTATCAAGTATAGTAATTTTATCATTTCTATATTGCATATTCAGCAATATCATACTAGTAATGATGGGTTACCCTTGTGAAAATAAGGAACATGATTTGTAGCTGTTAGTCCTCACTTGATAAACAGTTTATTATTGTCATTATTTTTAGTAATTTACATTTGTTATAACCATTATTAAAATAACACCAATGGTATTATTTCAACCATCCATTAACAAATACCTAAATAACAAAAATATTCCGCACCTCAAATAAATTTGAACATCTAGAATGTTTTCATAATTGGATCAATTTGTTTCGCACATAGAATACTTGAGAATTTAGATGGAAACTTTTACACAGCAACCACCGTTATGACCACAATCAACTGAATTTTCTGTACAACTCCAAGGCTACATTACCGTAGTTTTTTTTTCTCCCCACTCGCTTTCACTGGCTTTCAATGATAGTAGTTTTCATGTACGCCTATTTTGAGCAACCTGCGGGAAAAAAATGCCGCAGGTACCGCAAGCTTATCGAATATGCCATCGACTGTCATTTGTTTACTTGAGTAGCAGATGTATATCTACGTAATTTCAGCTCTTTGACCACCTCATCTAACAGGTTAGACCTCCTTACCTCGGAATCTCAATACAAACTGAAACCCAAGCTTAACAACAGTAACTGTAAAGGCACATGAAACTACGCGGGAAATGCCTTTTGAAACGCTGTGTCGAACTGCCGAGTACGCGCAAAACAGGCAGTGCGTCGTTGATTTGTTAATTCCATCGCCATCGCCTTGGATCCGAGAGGTGAATCACGTTCATAAAACCGGTCCTTCGGAGCTGGTTGTAACCACCATGAACGTGACGAATCCTCGGGTTGGTCACACATTATCAAAGATGTCGATGAAAATGAACTGTACGACTGGAAACAACTTCAAACATCCATGGCTTAGGACACGGTACCCTTTTCGCAGATGTAGGAATGTGTGTGTGTGTGATGGTGGGTGTGTTTTGTGTGTGTGTGTGTGTGCGTGTGTGTTTAGTCTGAGATAAAACCATAATCGTTTA
>BOPN01001061.1:37500-40000 GCA_017312705.2 Penaeus japonicus
ACCTTGGATCTTCACTCTCGCAGTTCTGTTCCGAAAATAGTCACCAATCCAGGCAAGCAGTCTGCCTTTGATTCCCTTGCGGATCAGGATCTCCTATATGGCGAGCAGGCTCACTACTTCAAAAGCCTTTTCCAGGTCCAGGAAGACAATGACAGAGCTGGTGTTGCTGGCAGTGCTTAGTAAGGTGGCCATGCTGTGAGCAGTGCTCTTACCCCTTGTGAACCCATGTAGGTGTTCATGTGGAGGTCCCAACTTCCATTGGAGCCGGTTCAGTACCCTTCTATCTGCCTTATTTCCCAGACAGGTGAGTAGAGAGATGGGACGGTACTCTCCCGTCTCCTTTGGTTTAGGGATGGGAACTATGTCAGCCCTCTTCCAGCACTGTGGTAGTGAGGAAGTCTCTCAGGACTTGTTGACCAAATGTGAGAATGCAAGCACACCTTCATGTCTTAGGTGGGAAATGATGGGATAGGAGATCCCATCATAACCCAGTTCTGACCGGGAACTGGTCTTGTACGTCCCTCAGAGAGAACATGGCATCTGCTCGACCGCCTTTTCTCTGAAGAGGGTATGCCCTCAATTCTGCTGGTAATCCGGTGCTACATGTTCTGGCAGAGAACTCGAGTACCAGTCTCTCCGCCTCCGACCACGGGTCATGATGGGTCTTTCTTGAGGCTGAGCAATTTATGGCCCGTCTGATACGGTTCCACAGCTCTGGGAGGGAGTTTTGGTGGCCAAAGGACTCACACCACTCCAGCTTTTTTTCCTGCTTTACCTTCTTAGCAGTTTCCTGAGCCTCTCTCAAAAGAGCGTGGTTCTCAGGGGTACTCTATCTGCGAAGTGTTTTCTGCACATATTGATTCTGTTGTTGACCTCCTTAATCTCATCATTGTAGTACCAGGCGTCTTTGAAACACCTGGACCACGGACGAGTTTTGGGGATGGTCTCTGAGGCTGTCTCGTCTATGGTATTTACTAGTCTGGCCTCAAGTATTTCCATATGTGTTGTGTTGTCCACAGACCAACTAATTCTCTCAACCAGAGCCATATTGACAAAGGTAAGGTCAAGGACCCCCCCGCCAATGTGCATAGGCTCCTGGCTGTAGAGAAGAGCAATCTCGGGGTATGACTCAAGTACCACGGCTATGTGGTAGCCTTCCACATCACGACTTCGAGTGGGAGCCAAGATGGGGTGGTGGGCATTGAAGTCTCCCCCTATGAGAATTGGCTCGTGTGCTGCAGCAACACAGACTTCACTAATATCTAAGCTCCTACATTTTGGCCTGCTATACACATTGTACAGCTTGAGGGGACCCCCGGCCAAATGGATCTCAACGGCAAGGAATTCGACGCCTTCTCCACACTGCACAGGATCGGCAATCAAGGAGCAGGGGATAGTCGACTTCACAAGGGTGATCAAACCTCTGGTGCCTTGCGTCCTCGGCATCACAAAGAGATGATATCCCGAGAAGCGAACAGATTCCTCTGTTAGGGTCTCCTGAAGCCTTCTCTGTCTTCTCACTGGTCCTCCCCAATGCTGTCGCAACTGCTGTGACGACTGTTGTCAGCATGAGCGTCAAATCCTTCTCTATAAACAGATTTGGTCTCTCCACTCTTGGTAGACTTTATGGTGTTCCCAGACCCCTTCCGGGTCTGTTTCCGTCTTGGAACTTCCACCAGAGCTGGAAACTTCTTTGTGTTGGAGATGTCCGGCGGTGGTTTCGCTTTGGGCAGTGCGTCCTTCCTCTTATGTCTGGCTCTCCCTTCCTAAGTGCCTGAGGGGGTGGGAACAAAGTCTGGTCGCTTTGCAATGACCTCTTGCCGCCGAAGAGCCTCTTCCTTCCTTACCGAACAGCCAAGTCTCCAGGTGTGGTGTTTTTTGTGGCAGTTGGGACACTTTGCAGTGGTGTCCCGCTTGCCCTCCTTGTGTGCTTTGAGGCACACCTCCGTATTGTGTGTTTGACTACAGACACCACACTTTGGCTTTCCAGAGCAAGTGGCCTGGTCATGCCCGTACTTCTGGTACGTGAAGCAGCAGAGTGGGTCAGGAACGTATGTCCTGAGGCTGTAGGAGCCCCAATTGCCAAAGTCTAAGGACGCAACTGGGGTTCCCTTCATAGTGACCAGGACTTGCCTGGTCGGGCGCTTCCCTTTGGAGAGTCGGGAAGCTCCTACCACCTTGGGATGAGACGTGATGACTTCACGGTCATACATCAGAGGGAAGCCAAGAAGCACCATCTTGGACTTCCTCTCTCCGGGAGTCAGAGCCGACAGGTTCACCTTCTGCCCATCCAGGAGCTTGTCTGTCTCCTGGAGGAAGGTGAGAGTGGCTTGGTCCCTCGGTACAATTATCATGCCATTGTGTCTGGCAATTCTAATCGTCAGACGGCATGGTCTCTGGTTTTTCAGAGTCCGTACCATCTGGTAAGCGTTGTCGAATCCTTCCGGTTTAGGGAGAATCGACTTTGGGCTACAGACTCGCCTTCTGAGGCGGCTGAGGC